>NQII01000726.1:504285-575795 GCA_002778355.1 Clitarchus hookeri
ACAGTGTCTGTTTGTCCAGGTTCTCAGCGCAGTCGCAAACCATGTAACTTCACTCTGAATAATTATTCCGAAATCTACAACACCAGTGTATACGCTGAATGAGAAAGTGGGAATGGTATTTTCCCCCTATACATTCATTGTAGCGTTCCTACGTTTGATCAGGAAACAGTCAAATGCGTAGGGAAGTTGCCAACTTTGTATAGCAGCGACGCTAAACATTCCTATATCTGCAGCTTGGTGTGTGGAATTATTTCCGTACAGTTTATAGGTTAAAAACTTCCATTACACTTTAGAAATTTTACCAGGATTTTTTTTATACTGTTCGTATGATAGAACTTGGTTGCCAGAGCGATACCACGACATCCAGGTAAGCTTCGGATGTATACGTCGTGTCAAGACGTAAGCTTAGGTCAGTATGCTGGCATAAAGCAAAACCATTACAAGGTAATTACAAAAAAATTAAAAACTCAACTTTTATCTAAATAGATTTTTACGAGAGTTTCTCATCGATTTTCTTCTTATCCTAAAAATTAAGACGAATTTTGTTCATTAGAAAAACAATTATAAAACTGTTCTTTGCTTTAAATATTTTATTCACATTGCTGCACTTTTCAAACTCAGTATGGTTTTTAAATTGCATGTATTCTGTAAATACATATTTTAGTCTGTGGCTNCATTGCTGCACTTTTCAAACTCAGTATGGTTTTTAAATTGCATGTATTCTGTAAATACATATTTTAGTCTGTGGCTGCAAGCATGCAGTTGTGTTACAAACACTGTTAAGAGTCTATACAGCATCAATCTCCATAGTATAGGAATTTTAGAGGCTATTCAAATCTGGTTATAATTTATGTAACAAATTTTTAAGTATATTATTAGACACAATATTTCAGTAAAAACGGGCGAAAATTGAACAATTGGTAATAGGGGCCGCACCACGGGACGTTTTGAGATAGGGACAGTGTGGTCCGTGAAGCCAGCGAAAGGAGATATGAGTGAAAATATGTCAAACTTGAATCCGTGTGTCCGGATTGGTTACGTGCATCATTGACACTGCGTGTATGCACTATTGAAAGGTAGTACTGCACAGGGCCAATCCGCAGACGGACCGGTGTTAACGTATCCACCAACCTCACAGCAAGCTATGGCAACGGCGTACGAGATTCTACCGCACCCGTTCAAATATGTCGTGCGTGTTGCAGCTGTCGTTCGCACGTGCTGCCTCAATGTAGAGACGACAGAGCTACCTTGCGGACGATAGGTAAACCACACACACACCATGGGTTGCCTACATGTTTACTCCCATATATCCTTTAGCTGGCCTCGCAGTCTACACGTCGCCAATATCAATGAGTTGCCCTGTTCGCAGTTTCATAGCCAGTGTTTGTTTTAATTTGCTATATTGTTACAGCCAAATTGTAAATACATGTATAAGACCACGCATTAGTTCAAAGATTTAAATAATACTTACTATTAAAGATTTTACCATATTTAAGCAACATACTTTTATACGTGAACCCAAGTCTATACCAAATACTAGTCATTAAAATGCGGAAACTAAACGTCCTGTGCTTTTTTATAAGGCGGAAAATTTCGTGGCTAAAAAAAAAACTAACTACTTTAAAATTCATGAATACTTACTATGCACTGCTTGTTTATACGACCCAGTTGCATTTCTTCTCGCATAAATATTACGGGGTAGTAAAAAAAAAAAAAGAGATGAGATCTTCACGAACATGGCAAATATCTCATATGATGATGTTCTACATTTTGACAAAATNAAAAAAAAAAAAGAGATGAGATCTTCACGAACATGGCAAATATCTCATATGATGATGTTCTACATTTTGACAAAATAAATCTGAATCGCGTTTTGGAATTAGGGCGAAATCCGTATCGAAAACATTCGAGCTCCCTCATCTTTCTTCATGGCTCATTACATTCACTATGGACTCGGTTTATCAATAGGAAGGTTTGTTTGTGTCATCAAAATACTTGTTCTTGTATCCTCTAAAACAATTATGTCAACTGCTCTTAAAAATATCCTATTCGCTAAACAAAACAGAAAGAAAAACAAAATATTTTACATTTATTAAAACAAAATTTAGATTTGAGATCACGAAATACTTTACTGGGTCGGTCAAATCTTGCCTGAAAAAAGATATTTTGTTGAGTTAAATGTATATTTTTGTTTGGCCATTATTTGTATCAGCTCAAATGAACTATTTAGGAGAATAACAGACAAAAACGATTCTACAGTAAATATTCAAGTTCTGTTTTTAGAATATTCTCTGATCAGTTAGAGAAAATGCAAAATACAGGACAGATTTTTATTTTCAGTCGCTATCGCTAATTTATGAAAAATAATTCATTAAAGGGTTAATTCTCCTTCTAAAATACTAGAATTTAGAAACCAGTGTTGCCAACCTATCATACGTACGATACAGGGCAAACAAGGGCTCCCACCCCTTCCCCTTTCTGCGTAAAACGAGCTCTATTGATATAAGCAGTGACAGCTGCCATAAATAGTATACCTAATCATGTAAATATACATATCAACATGATGCTTGTTCCATATCTCATGACACGTCACAGAGCAGTAATAAAATATCCCTCTAGCTAGGGAAATCAAGCGTAAGTGCAGTGTAACACGTGGTCGTGGAGAATATCCAAAAATATTCTGCTCGCACAACTATCACGGTTTGCGAAATTTTCTCTGCGAGAACGACGTACGAGTGGAATAATTTTACATATTTCTCCAAAAACAGCACACTGTATCGTAAAACCACCCCGAAACATTAAACGCGCGTATTCTTAACAAAAACCAGAACGTATGTTTTAAATCATGTGTTAAATTTTTTTTTGTTTACGTCTTGAACGGATTCTGTTGGTTAAAGAACGAACTCAGTAGAAACAATTGAGATTCTGGTCCATCATCATGGTTTATAAATTAATTTACGTATGCATGAGTACACATGGCTATAGTTTTCCATTTTCCATCTCTATTTTATTGTGACATTTTCCTAGTTCCTGTGCCAAGATGAGAAATAATCCATGCAAATATCTGATAAAAGTTCTCTTCCTGCAATTCAGTGTAGGTCTAAAGAAAAACATATATAAAACTGCATAAATAGACGAACAAAACCCATATTTTGTGTTCTCTAGCACAGTATCGCAAATAAAGCAAATGTTTGATATTTCAGAAATGGGAGACTTAAAAACAGCTAAATTTCTGAAAATAAATATTTTACCGATGCTTAGTTAAGGAAATATTACTACACGTCGGCACGTGTGAATTCCATCAACTACTGTATCTGCAAAGTTGTGACACCAGGTGCAGCATAAAACTGAAATTCAAAACACAAAAATACAAGCTCGATATCTACATTCAAGTCACGTAGTTTCATTCAACTCGGCGAAATCACAGCAGGCTCTTAATATATGCTATAGGGAACTTTTATGTACGAGTCAGTATCATATATGAGGGGCCTTCCTAGCAGACAACATTANCTTAATATATGCTATAGGGAACTTTTATGTACGAGTCAGTATCATATATGAGGGGCCTTCCTAGCAGACAACATTAAACGCCTTAAGATTACGTGCGGCCATAAGAAAGAGTTGCGACGGTGATGGAAGATAGAAAAAAACAAGTTTCACGTGTGTTCTGTTTACTCAGAATTTTAACAGGAGACTATGGCGTTTTAATACAGCAGTTTGTCGCTATAATTCACAAAACTGTTTTACGGAAGAATAAACACTTACAGCGATTTTAGCTGACTTTGAGAATTTTCAAGTACCCCATTTATGTTCCAACAACCAAGTTTATAAATTGGCAACAAAATATCTACTTTCATTTCTGTCCTGAAAAAGAGATTTACGTTGAAATATTCCATAGTTTTTGTTTTTTTTAATTATAATAGACACGATTGCATACAATGAGGCCCGTATGAGAACAAGGCAAACCTCTTAAATCCCTTACGACTCGGCTTTAGCCCTTTTGCAGAAATTCTTCGTTTTCGTGTCATATTTTCAAAGTCATAGTAACTACCGACAATATACGATTATAGAAAATTTTCATTTTGCGAGTTGTGTGTTATTTTTGTGCGGAATTCTAATTGTGTGTTATCTGCTTGTTGTAAAAAGTCGAGAACATATTTACATTTTATCGATAAGTTCTTTTCCTTTTTGCAAGCAGGAAATAACCCACAGCGAAAATCGGGTACAAAATCATTAAGCTACTAATAAATTTTCTATAATCAAACATTGCCCATATGCTCTCTGAAACTGAAATTATGACACGAAGACGAAGAATTTCTGCACATAGGTGAAGCCGAGCCTTAAGGTTATGAGCCAGCATCGCGCTTAGATTTCTCATGCTAGTGTCCTTCAGAAAATAGAAAGAATTCAAGAACGCGTGGGAGCGTTGATGGGGTTGATGGAGGTGAACGTGCGACGAGAGCCGACAACTCGTCGGGTCATCACGGTGGAATCCCCCGGCGCCCAGGGCGCCCACTATGCCAACGACCGTATCGATCCTCGGATATCTTCGCCAACGCTCGGCAATCTTCGAGGATCCCGCTAGCGTGCGATTTCGTTTTTCAACGCCGTTTGCGGACATCCTGTTTTCCTCACGTCTTTTCTTCTACCTATGATAATTGCAGTCCTGGTCTCAAACTGATATATATTTTTTAATGACAAATACTCTTTCCCGTATAAATCATTATCTATTACAGCCTATGCTACATTATAATTTTTAATTTNCTTAATATATGCTATAGGGAACTTTTATGTACGAGTCAGTATCATATATGAGGGGCCTTCCTAGCAGACAACATTCAACGCCTTAAGATTACGTGCGGCCATAAGAAAGAGTTGCGACGGTGATGGAAGATAGAAAAAAACAAGTTTCGCGTGTGTTCTGTTTACTCAGAATTTTAACAGGAGACTATGGCGTTTTAATACAGCAGTTTGTCGCTATAATTCACAAAACTGTTTTACGGAAGAATAAACACTTACAGCGATTTTAGCTGACTTTGAGAATTTTCAAGTACCCCATTTATGTTCCAATAACCAAGTTTATAAATTGGCAACAAAATATCTACTTTCATTTCTGTCCTGAAAAAGAGATTTACGTTGAAATATTTCATAGTTATTGTTTTTTTTAATTATAATAGACACGATTGCATACAATGAGGCCCGTATGAGAGCAAGGGAAACCTCTTAAATCCCTTACGACTCGGCTTCAGCCCTTTTGCAGAAATTCTTCGTTTTCGTGTCATATTTTCAAAGTCATAGTAACTACCGACAATATACGATTATAGAAAATTTTCATTTTGCGAGTTGTGTGTTATTTTTGTGCGGAATTCTAATTGTGTGTTATCTGCTTGTTGTAAAAAGTCGAGAACATATTTACATTTTATCGATAAGTTCTTTTCCTTTTTGCAAGCAGGAAATAACCCACAGCGAAAATCGGGTACAAAATCATTAAGCTACTAATAAATTTTCTATAATCAAACATTGCCCATATGCTCTCTGAAACTGAAATTATGACACGAAGACGAAGAATTTCTGCACATAGGTGAAGCCGAGCCTTAAGGTTATGAGCCAGCATCGCGCTTAGATTTCTCATGCTAGCGTCCTTCAGAAAATAGAAAGAATTCAAGAACGCGTGGGAGCGTTGATGGGGTTGATGGAGGTGAACGTGCGACGAGAGCCGACAACTCGTCGGGTCATCACGGTGGAATCCCCCGGCGCCCAGGGCGCCCACTATGCCAACGACCGTATCGATCCTCGGATATCTTCGCCAACGCTCGGCAATCTTCGAGGATCCCGCTAGCGTGCGGTTTCGTTTTCAACGCCTTTCGCGGACATCCTGTTTTCCTCACGTCTTTTCTTCTACCTGTGATAATTGCAGTCCTGGTCTCAAACTGATATATTTTTTTTAATGACAAATACTCTTTCCCGTATAAATCATTATCTATTACAGCCTATGCTACATTATAATTTTTAATTTNTTTTTTAATGACAAATACTCTTTCCCGTATAAATCATTATCTATTACAGCCTATGCTACATTATAATTTTTAATTTTAGGTATAGTCTCTTCTCGGTTAATCTGCGCACATTTAAAAGCCCTGCTTAAGATATAATTGTATGCATTGTGTATTCTTCCGCCTTATGTAAGCTTAACATTGACATGGGCCTTCTCACTTTATTCATGCGTCGGTCAAGTGAAAAATGTGAAATTATTATTAGAGAAGTAAATATTCTCCAAATTTACGCTCATCCTAGCACTTATACGCATTAAATAACAGAAAGCAGACGTATTTGTTTCAGTATTCACCAATGTTTAGCTAATGCTTTTAATTAAACATCAAAGCATGAACTACATTCCCACCGTCGTTACCAACTTTACTGTGCGCATGCCAGTTATCGTGCCCGTTAAAATATACGTAGGCAGGAGCAGTAATATTTTTCAATGGTTGATTTCAAAAGTGCTCAATTAACCGTGAACAACCTATGTCATGATGTTCTTTCTTCCTGCTTACTGTGTATTCTGAACCATATTCAGCATTTTTACGTAATTAAATCTTAAGATCAATGTCAATTTTTTCTAACGATCAGGTCCATAAAACGTGCGCGGTTGGAGAATTTCCAGTGTATACTTTCCCATAGCCGTCTTATAATGGAAGGTACTGTTAAACTATTGGTTTATTAGTCTTTCTTGTCCACCTGGTGGCGCGCATTATCTAGTGGGCATAACGTTATTTTAATTTAAATCTTAAAATACTGGAAGCAAAATATTTTAACCTTTTTTATGGCCATACAGTGTAGATTGTATCGTATGTATCCAGCCTCCAAGGGTCTCGCTTCTAATAGGATTGGCTCCAATCCAAAGCCATCACAGATTAAAAATATTATTTTTAATACATTAATTTTTTAAAGACGAGCATAAGAAATGTTTACTATTTTACATTTTCAAGTAGNAAAAATATTATTTTTAATACATTAATTTTTTAAAGACGAGCATAAGAAATGTTTACTATTTTACATTTTCAAGTAAAGCTCTTTAAGTATTAATGAATTGATACAATTTAGCTTTGAAAATGCATAATTTTATGCAATTTTTTTATAAATACTTTTAGCTCCAAACGAAAAATTATATAGCATAAAAGCTGCAGATTTTGCAATAAATATTTGTGACTCTCATAATGGTTATCGCTTTAAATTTCAAATACATAGGCCGTATTTCCATTCCTGAATAAATAAATTTACCACAAAAAAAACACATGTGTTGTTTTGGAATCAAATAACGTTTGAATAATTATGGGAAAGTAGTAACGACCAAACGCTCATTTTTGTCATGGTGGTTGAAAACGAAACACGGAAAATATATAGCATGTTAACCAGCCTGAAATGACATAACCTCAGTTCAAATAATTTGGCGTTGCTGTACACAATATACCTCACTCAGCCATACTACGAAATACACAAAATATGCGTGCCTTCTAGATACATGTCTGTACTACGTGCCTCTGGAGGTCTATTAGCTCCCCCTTACCTAAAGGTCGCCACGTTTCCGCCAAGAATTTGCGTAAAAATAACGTCAGCGTATTAAGACTTCGCGCTTCATATTTCGTGCAGTTGTGGGGCAAGATTGAGCGGAAGTACAGTGACGTAAAGTGAAAACTGATGCGCCTGCATCGTCGGTGCAGAGCAACTTCAGTGCTAATGTGCATTGTAAATGTAATTAAATTCTGCCACAGAATATACGTTAGGGTTAATTGTGCGGTTTGTATTCTCCGACTGTCGCTAGCAACTTCTTTTTGACAATATCGGGACAGATAACATTTTTTGACTAAAACGTTAAGGGATAACTACGTAGGTACGATAGCTAATGATGTACAGTACTTTCGCTCAACTTTGTCCCATAAGCGTTTACCGGCACACCCAGTTAGCAGTGTAATATCCACCGTCGCGTACAGTTCTGATTTTTTAACATGGTACCATAGTTGCGGCACCGGCTTTGCATTGGGGGCCGCGGTGGCTGAGCGGTTAGCCTGCCCGCCTCCCACCAAGGCGAATCTAGTTCAATCTAAGGTCCGGGTCACTCCCGGATTTTCGCATGTGGGAATCGTGCCGGACGATATCGCTGGTCGGCGGATTTTCTCGGGGATATCCCGCTTCCTCCGTCCGTTCACTCCAGCGCTGTTCCACACTCACCTCAATCACCCTCATCGGCTCTCAAGACCTCGCTGTTAAGAGCCGCTCAAAACACTTCACTTTCTTTCCATTGCACTATCTTCTGGAATGTTCGAGATTTGCAGCTCTCGTGTTTTGCTTGCTAGAGTTTTGTTAACTTTTTCGAGTTTAATGTTTAATTGGTTCGACTGGCTTCGTTCCCAAGCCCAGTGCACATTTATAATAACGCTTTTGGAGAAAAAGAGCGTGGAGGGGTGAGCGTACCTATTTTGCTAATGAGTGGATTTGGGCCGGAGCATACTTGGCTAATGAGCATTCCCTTATGAAGTTAGAAAAAAAGTGTTGTATGTTACATTATGTTACGTAAGTTTAAAGTGAATAAAAGTAGCCATTTAACTACAAGCTATCCTAAGTCAGTTAAAGTTAAACATCTATATTGTAAGATATTTTATGTTAGTTTTCAACGGAAACAACACGTGTTTTCCTGTTATCCTAGGTTAGTTTAGCTGTAGCTGTTAAATATGAATATGAATTTAAAAGTTTGTAAGGTACAAATCTCTGATTTTACTACATTCATCAAGAAATCGTTATTAATATGCTGCCTTGTGAGAAACGTATGTCGAGAATCAGGTGTGTGAAAAAATTTTCCGACATTAACAAGATTTATTCCATTCAGATGCTTAATTTAAATGCATACACCACAAGGGCGTGTGTTACGTTGGCTCACATACTGTCGTGTTGGCTACGCAGCGCGGAGCCGCTAGGTCGCAGCACGAGCGCGCGACCTTACCCGTAATTAGGAGAAGTGGTTTCGTTTAAGTCGAGAACCCTGTTGCAAACTCTCATCACGACACGGGTGACGGGAACTAGGAAATGTGGGAAGACAATGCAGTGACACGAAACACTGTAGAAAAGTATCTGTGCGAGTTAATATTTGAACCACGTATTTGAGAAACCCTTTATGTCCACATCTTAGCGAAATTGGACATTAACGTCTTAATTAAATTTAATAAGATTTCGTGCGGGGAGTGCAACCAAGACGAAGCGATACCTTCCTAATTCCGGGCTTTCAATCTGAAAGGTACCCGTCATCCCCGGACATGACATGAAATGAGACTCTAGGATGGAGCGACACTGGAATGCAAAGGCGGGGTAAACGGGAATATCCCGGNGTTTAAGTCGAGAACCCTGTTGCAAACTCTCATCACGACACGGGTGACGGGAACTAGGAAATGTGGGAAGACAATACAGTGACACGAAACACTGTAGAAAAGTATCTGTGCGAGTTAATATTTGAACCACGTATTTGAGAAACCCTTTATGTCCACATCTTAGCGAAATTGGACATTAACGTCTTAATTAAATTTAATAAGATTTCGTGCGGGGAGTGCAACCGAGACGAAGCGATACCTTCCTAATTCCGGGCTTTCAATCCGAAAGGTACCCGTCATCCCCGGACATGACATGAAATCAGACTCTAGGATGGAGCGACGCTGGAATGCAAAGGCGGGGAAAACGGGAGTACCCCGAGAAAACCCGCCGGTAAGCAGCAATTCCCACATGCGAAAATCCTGGAGAAACAGAAACACAGCCTGACGTTAACTTTTTAAAAACTTAACAGGAAACAGCAGGACCTTTGTTTTTTTTTAAAAGAATGTTAGTACACAAACATTCGTATACGCACATCTTTGTGACATAGTTAATCTTTTTTAAGATAGTGATTAGTATGGGTTTATGCGAAGGACAATTTATTTAACTTGTAAATATTTTACACAAAATTGAAAACAAAAACTTACAATTTCGAAAACCGTATGTTGGTTTATTTAATGTATTTGAAAAACAATGAAATGACAACAAAAATTTTGTTTTGGTTTTGGAGGTAAATCAATAGTAGGATCACTACAGCATATCCTTACAATTTATTCTAAATTTTTAAACACACAGGTTATTTTCAGTTTTTTTTCGACTACTTAAAAGGGCAGTGTTAGAGACTAACTAGTTCCTTGTGTGCGTGAGTCGTCACTTACATAGATATTATTGGTTCATCAAAACATTGGGAGGCGGGAAGGGGCAATAATAAACAGTATTATTCTAAAAACAATGTAAAAATACTACTTACGTAATGATTCCTCATGTAAATTGAAGAAACGTAGTAGGGCATATTAACAGTGATTAACAAGGTAGCATTACGTCCTTGAAGATCAGGATTTTCAAATGAATCTATTTTTAAAAATTACGAAATNCAGTGATTAACAAGGTAGCATTACGTCCTTGAAGATCAGGATTTTCAAATGAATCTATTTTTAAAAATTACGAAAATACTTAAAATGTGACGGCAGATTCTGAGAAGAATACTGGCCATCAGTGTGTGAAAATTTGGTCTCTTAATTAAGGAAAAGCTCCCCCCTCCCCTCTTTTTATACCATCCCGTTACGTAACATAGCTATACGAAAACANTCTCTTAATTAAGGAAAAGCTCCCCCCTCCCCTCTTTTTATACCATCCCGTTACGTAACATAGCTATACGAAAACAACCGCATGCTTTGAAATTTTTGTAACTATAATCTCTAGAACCGTTTGCCTGAGAATGTCCCACCATGTCAACCTCTTTTGCTGATTTAAACACAATGAGTTATAAACGCCATAAAAAAATGTTGGTACGTGTTAACCTGGACTATAAATTCTGTACGATAATGACATGGTACCACATATTTTCTAATGCACGGTGGTAATATTATTCACCAATGTTTCACAGATTTCACATCTCAATTCAAGAAAGCACTATTAAGGAATATGTTGTTTGACTACGAGGAGTTTCCAAATTTTAGAAATGAAACCATTTTAAATACAGATTTTTAAAATAAAATGATTGTTTTAATAACCACTTTTTAAGTCTTATAATATCTTATATTAATTTTTTAAAAGGAATCTACTTAATGGCATTTATACCCACTGTTCAGAATAATTGTGTATGCCTACCGAGGTCAACTGCGTAATGGCTTTCAACAATAACATTTTATTGTGTTTACACGTTGCACGTTTGAGCATAGCGAAAGCTACAAGGAAGGTGTCTTCTGGTTATTGCAGGTTCCAAACCATTTAATATTGGCTTGAAGTTCGTTGTAAAAAACNGCTACAAGGAAGGTGTCTTCTGGTTATTGCAGGTTCCAAACCATTTAATATTGGCTTGAAGTTCGTTGTAAAAAACATATTCACTCATATATTTTCTTTCATCTGGATAAAAAAATGTAATGTAATTTCAAGCATAAAAGTATGATGCATTGCCTTCGAACTGTTTCACGTAATATTTATAATTATGCTAATTTTTTTCCCCATAAAGATAAAACAAATCACTTACAATAACGGGCTGAAAAGCACTCTCTCAGCACCATTTTGAAGGGCTTGGCGATGTAGTAGCGTGTGTGATTTGAACTCAGGAGGGCGTGTCTTTGATTCTGGCCGACTGCACTATAGGGGTGGTATTTACCAAGTGGGTTTTCCGTCCTCGTTTCAAGCGATAGTGATGCACTGCCGCGGTGGCTGAGCGGTTAGACTGCTCGCCTTCCACAAAGGTGAACCGGGTTCAATCCCTGGCCGGGTCACTCCCGGATTTTCGCAAGTGGAAATCGTGCTAAACGATACCGCTGATCGGCGGATTTTCTGGGGGATCCCCCGTTTCCCCCGCTCTTGCATTCCGATGCTGCTCCATTCTAGTCTCATTTCACCATCATTGGCTCTCAAGACCTCGTTGTTAAGAGCCACCCAAATATCTCCACTCCACTCCTACACTCCTAAGCATTTGCCTCTTAATTTCCTGACACAAAATTGTAAAGTGTTATCCTGGCATTGGCATTGTGTCGTTACTTGGCCAACACATAAAACCACAATTAAAATGAAATCAAAATAGCATAAAACCTATAAACGTCTGCATTCATACATGTTTTTATCTGTAAACGTGTGTTTTTAAATCTGTCACTCGTGGTACTATTTTATAATCAGTTGTTTCATTTACAAAAGTTAAATGTTTTGTATAGTTTGTGTGACAGAAGTAAGAGTTATGATTTTTACATGTGACATACAAAATTAATATGAAATAGAGAAAATATTATATGCCAGAAAGTACACTACGTGCAATATCTACAGTAATATATGTATCTGGCTTAAGTATTAAATAATTATTTTTTATTGATCTAACGGTCTTGAGTGCTGACGGAGATAAGAATTCGTATCACCTTGAGAGTAAGCACAGGTCGACTTGCAATAAGTAAAGGAAGGTTGCGAGGATCGTACACCAACCACTATTTGTTCCTGAATTCAGACGGATTTTTATTAATATATGCGGGTAAGGTCGTGAGACCCTGGATTATCTAGTTACGTTTCCCATTTCCCTAATGTTACAGGATAATTTTCCTAAACCAGCCGTTTACCAATATCGATAGATATTCTTTCAAACAAACCGTGTAAATGTGTTCCTAAGGAAACGAATTATGGGATTGTGTTCCAAGGCTACCAAATGTCGAGTAAGTTTGGAAACGGAAATCACTGTAATCCTCTCACATAAGCTAAACCTGTGATATTTATTTGATAGCAGCCCTTTCTCGCTTAGTTACAGTCCTCAAAATGCACCATTAACAGTCAATTTTTTTCATAGAGGTTAGGCATTGGATTATGAATTATGTTTTTAGGGAGTCGTGAATTCCATGTTAGAGGCAAGGATTCTATTTTGTTTGGGTGGAGGGTGTTTCAAAGTTAATAGCAATATATCAAGTGCGATAAACAAAGTTAACCGGGTTTGCTTGACTTTGCAAATTCAGAAAATTAATTTATAAAAGAATTACAGATGTATATTAAAAAAATACTGATCTTAAATGAGTATTCAGTCTAGAACTATCTAGCAGAAAAACATTTTAAGTTTTGGAAATATTATAATACTATGATTACTTGGATTGATTTTCTACATAAAGGACGCCTTTATTTTCTTACATATGGCTTCAGTTAAATGTGTTATGTCCGTGGTATCCAATCTACAGTACATGAGGGGTGAAAACAGTTAAACTCAGTGGAGTGTGAGATACGTAGGCTACCCTCTTGAATATTAGGTAGAGCACTCAGAGGTTAGCAAACCAATGCGGGAAGTAGTAGACGAATTTATTCCAAAGACAATAATAATATATAAAAACTGTTCACGGTTGCGCTGTATCACTTTTGTAATCAACCCATGAAAAATGTCACTGCCCCTGCCTTCGTGTATTTTTAATGGGGACACGTTGTGGTAAGCGCCCAGTAAAGTTGGTAACGACGGAGGGAAAGTAGTTCCATGTCTCAACGTTGAATTAAAACTGTTCGATAAACTTTGTCAATACTAAAATGGTTTATTTTTCTTTCTGATTTTTAATGCATATAAGTGTATGGATTATGAAATTTGTAAAATATTTACTTTTACAAAAAATTTACTGGTTCTTTTTACTGATGCATGAATTAAGTGATTAGGTCCACGCAAATGTTGATTTTAGATATGGCGGAAGAATACACAATGTGCTTACAAGTAGATCTCAAGCAGGGCTTTCAAAAGTGCTCATTTTACCGTAAACAACATATAATAAATTTTATTCTGCCCGTGTAATATCTAAAATATATTACAGGAATCGCTTTTAAGTACAGCTAACAAAATGCTTACTTTTATTTAACCACTACTACACGTCCACTGATTAGGTACCCGACTTTTTTTAACACAGCAGTAATTAACTTGTAAACATATCAACTCTTACGTAGCTTTTGTTGCTGAAGTTAAGCGCAGGACTGCAATAATGATATTTATATGTTTAAGAATAGCTTAAGGAGATTAAGGAAGGCCTAACACTACTACTTAACAAATTTTTTCATAAATAGGTATCTTGTATAGGAACATAATTGCCTGCTTAACTCCCCTTTATAGGACGATTACAAGGTCATCACTTCGTTAACATATAAAAACCAATTTTCAAGGTGGAATTTGCATTACTGAAGGTCATCAGATAGTGCTCATAAAAATGTGATAATTAATAATATAGGGAGACTGATAGTTCAACGCAGGAAGTAATTTATGCATAGCGTTGCAAGACTGTAATAAAAACACTTTGTAATAGCATCCGCACACCCGAATGTATTCCAGCGGTTTGAACCCACGGCACTGCAGTCACTGCAAAAACAGCTATCTTGCATCCCCTGAGTGGCGAACCCATACACTTATACAAACGAGACGAACTGATTTTCACCTCCTTCTGCACATGTCTCAAAACACTATCTCGCGGATTGCCATCAAATCGTAAAAATAAAACTATTCAAACAACGTCGTGCCCGCTTAAGTTTGTTTTCCAACACATCCGGCCTTTTTTACAAAAATATTTTGAATAACGTGAGTAAATATTAGTTATTTTAGAGTCAAGTCAAAGGAAGTGCAATAACATTTAAAAAACTGCATTCGCGCAAAAAGTGGCCTAACGTCCATTCCACGTACCGTGATTTTGGCATTTTTGCTGGCAAGAAAGTAAGTTCTATGTTGGGACTGGGTTAATTCGCAGCTAGCATGCTCTCTCTACCCTATATGCCCTCTACGGGGGAATCAGCAACATTAATTATAAATCAGCGACTTCGAGCAGTAGAATTCACTGTGGATCAATATAAATCATTTGTAAAGTGTGAATATGGGTTACTAATGAATGTATGTAATGAACTATCACTATTTATAGTAGTTACATTTTAATTGGCTGGGTTGGATTTACAGTGCTCTATTTAACAACGTGCATCAAATATCACAAAAATAAATTTGATAATTTTACAAATTACTTTATATCTTGATCTGCTATGCACGGGTTTTATAAAAAGCCAAGAAGGCAATATTCGCCGTTGTGCTGTTTCGAAAAAACTTTGATAAAAATGTAGTGGCTTTCAAACGTCATAAAGTTTGTTTATAGGTCATTCACGGTAAAGTGAGCACTTTTGAAAGCCCTTTCAATTGAAATAATAGTCAATAAATGTATTTTATTTTAGCCTTAGACGTTAACTTCACAGTGCGGTGGAATACACACACTGTGTTTATTACCTACATGGCAATATTTATTTTAAAAGTTGGTTAAAGTATGAAACGTGGCTGAAAGGAAAAAAGTAACTAGGACTTTAAAAGTGCTCAGTTTACCGTGAACATCCTATAAAAACCTTGTTCTAAGCCAAAGTAATCTGGACAGACTAGAGTCTTACACACATCCAGACTGAAAACAAAGTCTTCCAGTGTATATTTATATGTATATTTGCCTTTTTGGAAGACAATAAATGAAGAAGTTTTATTTTAGAAAGACATCTTAAACTGATACTCTATAGAATTCATAAATCAGAAATATTGTCAATTCATGGTTACTTTCAACTTTTGTGAAGCCCAACCAAAGTTATACTTCAGTCTATTTGTGCGTATTCAATTTTTGGTAGTATGTTGCATAATAAATTTTTCTAACTAGGCATTACCAACATATCTATTTTCTCCCTTTTTGTTCACATTAATAATAAATTTAACAAAAATTAAATACTTTTAGGTTAACAAGAGTATAAAACACTTGTGATGCATAACGCATTTAGGAAACAACTACACACTTCGTACATAAAGTGATTCTTCAAAGGTTTGATTCAAAAAGTGTGCAGATACCGCGCGTAGAATATACCTCTCTTTATCGACTCTCCGTTTAGCCGCGTAAGTTTGGCAAAGTTGTAGGCACTGCACTGCGTCTGAGCAAGGACACAATCGTGGCCTCCTGAGAAGTAGTGTGTAAATTGTTTAATATTTTTTTTACTGGTGTACGTAAGGTTAGGAATGAAACATAAACAATTGAAACCAAATATTAATGTTGAAACGCTATGAAAATTACATAACATGTCATATAATAGCCCACATAGTCATATATGTGTGTGCGGTGTGTAATTATGTTCCTTGGATAGGAAAGTTAGTAAAAACAGCATGCACAGTGATAAACTTTGCGCGGACACAGAAAATTGCTTTAGATAATCAATTTTAACGAAATCCAGACAGATTCTTATAACTGTAGTACTAGTCTAACAAACATATACTTGATGTCTTTTAAGTTACAATCAAGATATTATTTCACATAAGTAGACTATATACAAGTTATATATATACATATATACAAGTTTCAGCTTANGTTACAATCAAGATATTATTTCACATAAGTAGACTATATACAAGTTATATATATACATATATACAAGTTTCAGCTTAAAAACAACCGATATTTTTTTTATAAAACGCCTGTACACAAGATAAAAATACATTAATTTAGTCACTGCTTACCATAATTTCAGAAATGTATTGTCTCTCAAGCTTNCCTGTACACAAGATAAAAATACATTAATTTAGTCACTGCTTACCATAATTTCAGAAATGTATTGTCTCTCAAGCTTGTCTGTAATCGTGGCTAGAAGAAGGATAACGAGTTTGTAGTTTTTGAATTTTCGTTACGCTTGAATGGGTACAAATGGTGACTTAAAAAAATACTAAATGTTATATAAGCTGGCTACATGGTTGCAAACAGAGTAATATTTGTCCTTAAAACAGTTGTTATGAAGTAACAAGACTTAGATTAAAATACCGAACGTGTAGGTAACAGAGCCCTGATAGTACTTCACTTAAACATCCAAAGATAAAAATAACTAATTCCAATGACATAACTTGTAAGCAAATTTAATTAACATGTTTATGGCTGTAGGTCAACGTATAAACGGCGTTACGTTTTTTTTTAAATGATATTATTTTATGCAAAAATTCTTTTANAAGTCCAATGACATAACTTGTAAGCAAATTTAATTAACATGTTTATGGCTGTAGGTCAACGTATAAACGGCGTTACTTTTTTTTTTAAATGATATTATTTTATGCAAAAATTCTTTTAGCAAATAAGAGTAACCATAAATATGAAAAATACATGTATGCAGTAAAGATTATTGAAATAGTAAAATTGCATCGAAATTGGAATTTTAAACTCACTTATAATTTTAAGAGAATTAATTACTGCATTTTACAAAACTTAATACCATATATTGTGCATCGAAGTTCCCTAGGCTCTTGAACGTTCATGGAGTTATAACGCGAGTATTAATTCTCAGTAAAAAACAAATATGGCAGAGCCTGCTCCAGAATAACGGTATACGTCACGTCAAGAATAATCAGATATTGAGCTTAATTTACGGACATTAAAATTTTAAATTTTTTACGTAAGTATAACAATTAAGCCAATTTGAAATAACTGTAAAATAACATTATTAACAAAGAAATAATAAATTTAATTATTTAACTTATTTTTTACGCATGTTTAGTTACGTGCTCTAAATATAGCAAACTATGAGCGGAAATAATTNTTTAATTATTTAACTTATTTTTTACGCATGTTTAGTTACGTGCTCTAAATATAGCAAACTATGAGCGGAAATAATTTTTGTTTCGGTTATGAAGCAGGTATTTTGAAAACATGTTAAATTTGTGTTTGTTTCAGCTGTGAAATATGTTTAAAATCAATTGGAACGCAAGTTGTATTACACACTGTTTCTTATTGAGAGTGGATCATATACATATCAGAGGCCTGACATTTTTATGCAAAAAATACTAGTGTGATGTTACATTTGACGAGCATCATTCNATCATATACATATCAGAGGCCTGACATTTTTATGCAAAAAATACTAGTGTGATGTTACATTTGACGAGCATCATTCTTCTTCTTCTCTGACTCAGATAACGTACAGTATATTAGAATAATTCTGACCACTTGATCGGAGGTGTATTGAGCTAAGTTCTTTTGAAGGTGTCTCATTCTATATTCAAAAAATTTTAATANCTGACCACTTGATCGGAGGTGTATTGAGCTAAGTTCTTTTGAAGGTGTCTCATTCTATATTCAAAAAATTTTAATAATTAAAAAAATTTTAATTTAAAGAGGTTTTTTAGAAGTTTTTTTTTACAGAGACGCTTACAAACACATAATTGGAAATAAATGTGTAATTATGGAAACCTTTGTATCGTATAANTTTAATTATTTAACTTATTTTTTACGCATGTTTAGTTACGTGCTCTAAATATAGCAAACTATGAGCGGAAATAATGTTTGTTTCGGTTATGAAGCAGGTATTTTGAAAACATGTTAAATTTGTGTTTGTTTCAGCTGTGAAATATGTTTAAAATCAATTGGAACGCAAGTTGTATTACACACTGTTTCTTATTGAGAGTGAATCATATACATATCAGAGGCCTGACATTTTTATGCAAAAAATACTAGTGTGATGTTACATTTGACGAGCATCATTCTTCTTCTTCTCTGACTCAGAGAACGTACGGTATATTAGAATAATTCTGACCACTTGATCGGAGGTGTATTGAGCTAAGTTCTTTTGAAGGTGTCTCATTCTATATTCAAAAAATTTTAATTTAAAGAGTTTTTTTAGAAGTTTTTTTTTTTTACAGAGACGCTTACAAACACATAATTGGAAATAAATGTGTAATTATGGAAACCTTTGTATCGTATAAATTTAGCTTTAAGATATGTTTTTAAGTTACCCGCATATATCTGTTATGTGGTCGTACGTATTATCTTGTTTCAGCTACACTGCAGCATCTTTCCAATGTCGATATTGGTTGATGGCGGGACACTTTTTAAAGTTTCGCCGAGTTGTTTACGTGCTGTCAATCACCACCTCCGGAGGACACATTTCCCGAAAGAGGGGTGTTATCTACCGTGTCGAGGGGAAGTAAAAAAAAAAAGAGAGGGTGGTGATGAAACGATGTTACGGAGAAGCGGTAGAGCATGTTTGATATTTTTCCCAGAGTATTTCTAGTATCGATTAGAGCCCCTGCTGCCGGGTCCCAGCGAAGAGAGAGAATCCAGCCAGCGCGTGGGAAGGGAGAAGAGGAAGTATGATGTTGGAGAGAGAGAGGGGGTGAAAGGAGGGGAAGGCTGGAGAAAGCCCGGGCCACGGTGCGGCATCTTCTGCCTAGCCGGATAGACGCCGGGGGGACGCACACTAAGCATCCACTGGACTGGTGATGAAGGCAGTGCGGGAAGTGTGGGGTGCCCTTCAACGGGAAGCGGTTGGAGGGTTATCCACCCCTTTACTCACCTTATTCTCTAGGATGCGGCTGACGGGGTCCCTCTTTCCCGCGCTCCGGGTCCTTGCGGCAGCGCACTCCAAGCCACAAAAGCACTCGGCGGTGTGAAAAAAAAAATAATAATAATCTCCTGGGCCTCCCCCCGCCGCGCACACGCACACACACACACGCACCAAAAACCCCCCTCTCCAAAGACAGAGCCCGGCACGATCCTCCCCTCTCTCTTGGCCTCGCGGCTCAGCTCGACGCCTCGGCGACCATCTGCATGCTCTCACGCCGGAGTCCTGTCACCCACTGCGGCGTCGAGCAGAGCTGGACCCCTGCGCCCGGAGAGGGCAGAGAGGGAGGAGGGGAAGTGTAGACGGCAGAGCGCCCCGTGGCCAGGCCCCGTACCTGTCCGGCGGCCGGGTTGCGGCGTCCGTCGGCCAGCGTCCGCGCCACAGCCACAAGTCTCTAAATATTCTATTTGCTGTGAAAAATCAGCCCAGATATGGCGTGTTTCGTTGTTTCCTAAAGATGGCGTGTATCACAAACGTTTTGTACTTCTGTTAACATAACTGTAATTAATTTTTGATAAAATTGAAATTTTACTTATATTTTATTCATAAATTACGCTATTTCATTTATAAATAATATGTATTAAATCAGAGAGAAAATGGGTGTTTTGGTAACGCCTAGTAATAAATAGTTCCCATGCAAAATATTATTAAACATAGTGCTCACACATAACGTACATTGACTCTTTGGTTTAATTTTCTAGACTTAGTTGAGCTTTGTCGGCATGATGTGGGGGAATATCATGGCTGTATAACTTTAGCTGGTCTTTAGAAAAGTTAGAAGTAACCAAGAATAGACTACACACGATTACGTACTTGAACGTATCACATCTGTACTACACTGAAGAACCAGAAAAACTGGTATAGGCGCGCGTATGCAAATAACAGAGGTATGGAACCAATCAGAGTAACGCGACGTGGTCGGCAGCTAGATCGGTTACTGCTGCTACAATGGCAGGTTATCAAGATTTAAGTGAGTTTGGACGTGGTGTTATAGTCGGCGCACGAGAGATGGGATATAGCATCTCCGAGGTAGCGATAACATTTGGAGGTTCCCGTACGACCATTTCACGAGTGTACCGTGAGTNACTGAATAACCAGAAAAACTGGTATAGGCGCGCGTATGCAAATAACAGAGGTATGGAACCAATCAGAGTAACGCGCCGTGGTCGGCAGCTAGATCGGTTACTGCTGCTACAATGGCAGGTTATCAAGATTTGAGTGAGTATGGACGTGGTGTTATAGTCGGCGCACGAGAAATGGGATATAGCATCTCCGAGGTAGCGATAACATTTGGAGGTTCCCGTACGACCATTTCACGAGTGTACCGTGAGTATCGGGGATCCGGTAAAACATCAAATCTTCGACATCGCTGTGGCTGGAAAAAGATCGTGAAAGAACGGGACAAATGACGACTGACGAGAATCATTAAAAGTGACAGACGTGCAACCCTTTCTCAAATTGGCGCAGATTGGATTTGTGGACTGCCCTGCAGGATTCATGGCGTGAATTGCCTCCTGCATACCTTCAGACATTAGTCGAGTCCATGCCACGTCGTCTTACGGAGTGCACGAAAATATACAATATAACGAAATTTAAGAAGCACTTCAAAACAAAAAATGTCCAAGTTATCCGGGGAAGCAGATAACTTTGTTCCGTAAAAATGATATTTTGTGTACTGCTGCCAACATACACATTTGTTGTTTCCACAGACAGGGCGACAACAAGAATATTATTTCTTTTCAAAACAAAGAAGCAGCGCTATTAGTGTCCTGCGCATGCGCAAGTGAAGCTGCAATGGAAAATATAACGGGTTTAATTAGTCAAATTAATTATGAATTCATCGCTCTTGCCATCGATCCGCTTATTCGCATGGTCGTAAAAATAGTTTGTACAAGTTGTGTTACGTAGGTAACTTAGTAGAACATTATGTACAAATTTTACGGGCCAGTATCGATTAAGCGTAAGCTACAAGAGACATGCCAAAACCTGTGTTCAACTTCTATCACATGGCTTTAGAATAAAATGTCTGAATTTATTTTGAGGCCGAAAGAAATATGAGTACAAAATCATAATCAATTCAGAACTACAGTGACACTGCGTGGATATGAATTGTGATGGGGTGTTCCCGTAAAATGTTTTTCTGTCTGCCTCCAATTTGAATTCTGCATTTTTGTGGCGTAATATTATGTATGCAACCTGAAAGTGTTTGTCTTACATTCGCAGCCAGTTTCGGGACTTTGGTGATTGGCAGAAAAATCCTGTCCCCGCAGCTTACGTATGGATCAAAACACTGAACAGTTTAGCTTTGCGGTTTACTGTCTACAAAGACTTAGTGGATTGTTTTCGGCATCAGGAAGTATCCTTGCTAGTCATGTGTGATTGGTGGAGAATGATGTAACGTTTTGGCAGAGGATGATGTAATGTTTAGACTATTTTGAATCCTCCTTGGCTATCCTCGGGACTTTTCAAAGCGGCTCTAGGCACGGGGTTTGAAGGGAGGGAGACATGCACAGGATTTTTTTTCAAATGATTGCAGATATTTTTGAGGGATGCAAGGGGGTGTCAAGACGAGTGTTTCGATGTAAATATGGTGTCCGAAATGCATCCTTATGCTACAAATAAAATAAAACGCAAGACGCATATGCTGTAAGCAATAATTATTATGTAAAGAACATGTAGCACAATGACTCACAAAGAGCTGACATCGAAACCGCAAACAGTATGACAACAACAGTTCAAAGTGATGGCCGTTGACCTGGTTGCACGGTGGCATACGCCGCATCAGTACCGCTGTACTCGAGGCAGCACAATTAGCAGTATCAATGTCGCGCGCCGTTAGACATAGGCGCCAGTAGCACTCACGCTTCATCCGTGTGCAGTCATATAACTGCAGTGGAGTAACAGTTGTGTCTGAGGCCACATGGTGTGTGTGTGTGTGTGTGTGTGTGTATGTGTGTGTGTGTGTGTGTGTAACGTGTATATCTCCGTTGTCGTCGACCCTCAAATTTCGTTACCATCAGAGGCTCGTCGTGGTTGGCAGTGTGTAAAATTTACTTACGTAGCATTCCTGTAACAGTATCGCAACGCACATCTGTCATCGCCTCAACATGGAGCTCGCTTATATGGATCTTGCGTTTTATTTATTTGTAGCATAGGGATGCATTTCTGACACCATGTTATATCAAAACACTTGTTTTTCATTACCCAAAATATCTCTATTCATTTCAAAACACCCTGTATATGTACCCCGAGGCGGAGCTTGCGAGGAGACTCTGTGGGTGAGACATTGTCAGACAGAATCTACGCTTCGCGTTACCATGAATGATGCCACCCTATGCTGTGGGAAGCGAGTTGCTACTCGAGTTAAAGTAAAAACGTAGCGCTTTAACTTATTCTGGGAGCAGTTGGGGCTTAGCCGTGCAGCAGGAAGACAAGGGCTACAAAGTTTCTAACGTAGGAATGACTCGCATTCTCTTAGGAAGGAACTCGTGGGCACGTTCTGAGATGAGTGACCTCTCAGGGGAGTAGTAGTGTCAGGGTGGTTCTGGGACACGAAGGAAGCTGTGCAGTGTAAAATTACTGAGACGACAGGCTTTTTGGAGTTGGAGAAAGGGTGTATGAGGTCTGTGGATTAGTCGAGCAACACCAGCATCGCGAGGTGTTTGTTAGGGCGAGCATCTCCGGCTCTGTGCTGATTAGCGCTTGTGATCCTCAGTGAAGCACTACTTGAATCCTAAGGTGTCAGTTGAACTTTGCTCGAGGACTGATGGGATGCTGTGATCAAGGGGATATGCAAATGATTAGATAGAGTGAAGGACTTAGTTTTTTAATGTGTTTTTCTCTGGGAGCTTTCCATGTAGAGCCTGCACATTCTCATGAAATGATAAGTGTAAAATATAGTGTGTATGGTCTTTTAAACGTATGTACTTCAGAAGGAGCAAGTTAAATATTTTATAGTACTATTCATCGATTTCAAAATTAGTAAAATTGTTTTTATGTTCTTTTGTAAACCAAGTTGTACGGCATTTCGAAAAAAAAGAAAATTTAAAGCCACAATTATACAAAAAAATTATATTATTCTTATTTTATTTGACACTCCTACCAACCTGGGAAGGCTAATATTGGGTCAAATGTCTCATTTTGTGTTTTGTTTTTGGAATTAACGCTTCCCATCCCTTCCCTTTCCCAGATTTCCTGTGGGGCGGGATCTTGCATAGCTTAAGATGGAAAGTCTCCAAAGTTCTCACACAAAAAAAAAATTTTGGTGGATTCTCCCAATCTCAACGTCCACCACAGAATACATTGGGAAGAGCAGAACATGACTCCTCCGGAAGATTTAATAAAAATTATGAATTACAAAATTTAAAGTATTTTAGTCATGCATACTTGATCCAGTAGACACAAAGAAACCATTATGCAGTAAGGTTGTGCAATTTTNGAATTACAAAATTTAAAGTATTTTAGTCATGCATACTTGATCCAGTAGACACAAAGAAACCATTATGCAGTAAGGTTGTGCAATTTTGTTTTTCCTTTATCTCTGCTGAGAAATTTATAATTGTTACTAAAAGCCAATTTTTTTTTAAATCATGTAAACCTATCCGACAGAGATGACGGTGAATATTATTTTGTGACAATGTGCTGTCTCTTAGGCTAGTTTANAGTGTGTATGGTCTTTTAAACGTATGTACTTCAGAAGGAGCAAGTTAAATATTTTATAGTACTATTCATCGATTTAAAAATTAGTAAAATTGTTTTTATGTTTTTTGTAAACCAAGTTGTACGGCATTTCGAAAAAAAAAGAAAATTTAAAGCCACAATTATACAAAAGAATTATATTATTCTTATTTTGTTTTACACTCCTACCAACCTGGGAAGGCTAATATTGGGTCAAATGTCTCATTTTGTGTTTTTTTTTTGGAATTAACGCTTCCCATCCCTTCCCTTTCCCAGATTTTCTGTGGGGCGGGATCTTGCATAGCTTAAGATGGAAAGTCTCCAAAGTTCTCACACAAAAAAAAATTTTGGTGGATTCTCCCAATCTCAACGTCCACCACAGAATACATTGGGAAGAGCAGAACATGACTCCTCCGGAAGATTTAATAAAAATTATTAATTACAAAATTTAAAGTATTTTAGTCATGCATACTTGATCCAGTAGACACAAAGAAACCATTATGCAGTAAGGTTGTGCAATTTTGTTTTTCCTTTATCTCTGCTGAGAAATTTATAATTGTTACTAAAAGCCAATTTTTTTTTTAATCATGTAAACCTATCCGACAGAGATGACGGTGAATATTATTTTGTGACAATGTGCTGTCTCTTAGGCTAGTTTACCTTCTGTTTTACATAGCGGTGGCGTATAAATTCGAGGAACGAATTTAGTTATTTTGTACCTCTAGGCACAGAAATTTGTTTCTCTGCCTACTTATTAGATTAATAGACGAACGAAGCTACACTACAGTTTCTACTTCTGGGTCACGCCTTCCATCACGGAAATCTTATGTCCCTTTGTCTTATGCAACTTGTTTTCGATTAATTTTATTGTACAACTTGATTACCTTCAAACCATTCATGTGGATTACGAAGTATATATGTTACTTGAAATACTATGTTTGTTATACTATGGTCTTTATGTAATATAGTTATGTTATTTGCGAATAGAAAATCTTTAGCTTGTTTTGGTAATTTGTTTATGTAAATAAAAACAACTATTTGGGGCTTAAATTTGGCATTGAAAGGGTTTTCTTAACATCACCGGTGTTATGCTTGAAGGAAAAAGTTGAAAATAAAATAATGAAATGATGTCACAAGCGCTAGGAGTAGTTGTAAACTACTATTCACTGCTCGCGAGAGCAGCTGCGTAGTTAAATAACTACAAAAGAAAGTATTACTGTCACTTCACTGTTGATTCAACACATTCGTGAGCAACCTTTGAAAAAATAATTCNAACTACAAAAGAAAGTATTACTGTCACTTCACTGTTGATTCAACACATTCGTGAGCAACCTTTGAAAAAATAATTCTGCAAGTATTTAATGTAAACACTGAAATGATTAGTTACAGTAATATTGGCAGCAAAATATGAAAAATATTTCCATGTTTTGATATCTTATTCAAGGCGTAATTTTCTAATCGATTTCCAATCATGAACTTCTCTCTCATTTTATGCTCGCCAGAGTAAGGACTGGTGTGATAGTAAAATATTTATTTTCTCGTGGGCATTTTGCACGTGAATGATAATAATTGCCGGTACATCTCACAGCAAAGAACCAGTGCCCAGTGTTTTGAGAGTCTATTTGGGCGATGCTTCCGCACATCTCGTTTGTGCATTTTTAATGCTGATAACACCTACCAACGCACCACTTTGCTCACTGGCTGAGGTAAGTATACGCTCGAAACAAATACAGTGCCCACAAAAACATACATGATTGCAACACCTGAGCGCGTAAATGAATAAGGTACTGCTTGGCAAACTTAAGCGAAATATCCAACCCCCTTCACAATCAATAAAGTTCGCAAGGCTTTCGCGGCCGTTGCCTGCAAAATATTGGCTTCTGGGTAGTAGCCACGTCACTGTCGTTTTCCTTCCCGACGCTTCGGAAGACATTGAAGCCTCCATCTTCAAGCCGAAGTAGAAGCAGCGATAACTGTTACCTTCTGAGTCTGTGCGTTTTTTTTTCTAACGTACTCTAAACGTGAGTGTTAGGTGTACATCCGCGGTAGGGACGGGAGGTAAGTGTGTCTCAGGGCTAGGCCCCACATGCCTACAAGGGAAGTAATTCATGCAAGGAGACCTGCACCGCGACAGCGAGGCATTGGGTTGCCATGGCCTCGTTTTGGCGAGGGCAACCTCCCTGAGTGTACTTATAGCTAAACTACAATAACCGAGAAGATGAAGGTAAAAACCGGCATAGACACCGTAAAAATCCTGTCACATGCATTAATAGAAACTGATATAGGAGACAGATGGGTTGGAACCATGCTCTTTATTAGTGGGCAGAGAAGGGGNCACATGCATTAATAGAAACTGATATAGGAGACAGATGGGTTGGAACCATGCTCTTTATTAGTGGGCAGAGAAGGGGGTGGAACGTCTTCTTCTTTGAATTTTAGTTTGCGCTGGCTTAACCAGAGTGATACTTGCACATCACTCTTGTGAGGGGAGTGACGCTATTTGCCCCCCTCACCATCACGAATATCCAATAGATCCTGAAAACTAAAAATAAAATGAACTGCCAGTGAGTNACTAAAAATAAAATGAACTGCGAGTGACTGTCAGCAGTGCAAACACTAACCGGTTTTTACTAGTTCTAAAACAGAAGAAAAATAATCTGAAAAGGAAAATAAAATTTATTAATACCCTAAATAAGCCAAATATTGAATCTTAGTACTCGGGGACAGGTTTGTGTTAGTTGCTGTGCTACCTCGTAACAGGCAAGCCTCATTGTCCATGGGCTTGAACAGAGTATTTTTCCACCTGCAGTATGCTACGAGTGCCCTGCGCTTCGCTGGTGGCTCCCACCAGCTGCAGCAGAGAACCTGTCGCCTGTCGCCTTGCAATCGGCTGTCGCTCGTTTGGCTAATCGCATAGTACAGCTGTCGGATGGGAGGTGTGTAACAACACTGACCTAAAATACAGTCTAAGCTAATCCCTTCAGAACTTCTCAGGCTATTGTAAAGCTGTATGTCAATAACGCAGCAGCTTGCTGAATTAAATACAGAAAGCTTAAATATTACCTTAAGAAGCTGCGCAGATGCTACGATGATAGGCCTCTCAGTGTGTTACATACAGGGCTGAAGGGGGCCTGTACGCTAGAAGCGACTTTGGTCATTTATAGCGCTGGGTTTCATCAATATCGTAGACCCCAAGGGCAATTATAAGACGATATGTGTGCTCCTCATTACATTCATAAAAATGCCACTCTTGTGACATCATTGAACACTTTAAAAGATACCAAACTCTGTGTTAAAACAACTTTATGAAAATTGTACGAATCAAAATTTTTAAGTTGGAATTATCGTATGTGCGCTAAAAAAATGAATATCTATAAAACAAATTCTCTCTTGAACAGCTTTACGGTTGCAATTTACATAGTCTCAAAATTTCTCCAAGTGACGCTGCGTTAGTTAGCTCGAAGTTTGGTTTTAAAAAAGTTTATACCCTGTTGAGTTCGGCGCATGCCATAAGGATTTAGCTGCTTCGTTTGTTTCTCTGGAGAGGAATGGAAAAACANATACCCTGTTGAGTTCGGCGCATGCCATAAGGATTTAGCTGCTTCGTTTGTTTCTCTGGAGAGGAATGGAAAAACAATTAAGCTTTTTTCCGCGTAAATTGCCTCGTCTCGACTTCAAACAGACTGTTTTGGAAGCTCTTTTCTAAGTGGGTCGTGTTTTCGTGTTCACCAAAAGTTCCAAGTTCCCCAGTCGCTCCAGTTGCTGTAGGCTGTTCACGGTAAAGTGAGCACTTTTTATGCCCTAGTTACTGTTTTTTAAGCCATATTTTATACTTTAACCACCTTTTTATATACATTTTGCCATTTAAGTAATAAACACAGTGTGTATATTCCACCGCACTCGGAAGTTAACGTCTAAGGCTATAATGTAACGTATTTATTGACTTATTCCAAATGAGAGGGCTTTAAAAAGTACTCACTTTACCGTGAATAGCCTATACCAGTCTAAATGCACGCTTCAGCTTTCCGAAGACTTGCTCCAAGGAAAACAATTGCATTTTACAACTACTTTGTTATGCAGCTTAAAATTAGCTAAATATTTTCATTTTTAGTTTTCTTTTAAAATGCTTTTCATGTTTTGCTGGCCCTGAATTCCNGCTTAAAATTAGCTAAATATTTTCATTTTTAGTTTTCTTTTAAAATGCTTTTCATGTTTTGCTGGCCCTGAATTCCGGAGTGTATTAAGTGCATGCGACGCAACTTGGTAAATGCTTGGAGTGAAATAAAATATTTTTCGGAAAATTCTGTTGGTGAGAGCTATTTAATATTATAGCTTAGTCTATGGGACAAAATACTATGAACATTTACCCACAAATTCTAGTTTTTGTGATCTAGTCCATCAACACAGAGCGATAAATCTAAAGTATCTCAATTAACCAGCCAGGAATAAAAGTCGGCAAACATAAAAATGTAAAAGGGAAGTCTTACCAGCGACGTATTCATTCAATTAAAGTATTTTTTCTAGCGTTATATGATCACAGGTGGTAGAAGATGTAGAAAATCGTTCTGTTTAGATTCTCGTCTCGAATGCTTGGGATATGAGTGTAATTGGACCTTCTTTTGGCATGCGTACATCTGAATAATTTATTACTATGCATGTTCATTTTTTGTATTATTTCGTTAACCAGGGAAGATAGTCAAAACATCTAAAGCTGTGTCTAAAGATAGCAAGAACATTTTCGGCGCAGAATGAAACCTCTTGAAAATAAAATTATCTCACGAAGATACGTCTCGTTTTTGTACTGGTGTATTTTTTTTATGTCTAACTACAAGTCCCTAATAGAACCGCGTTTTAATCTAATGCATACAAAAAAAACCATTTTTTTATTAAGAACATCACAACTGATATCAATATTAGTGTACCGACATATCCTTGAGTTACTAAATTTCTACAATCGTAGCGGCTTTTTTTCCCCCTTTTTTATATTCTTAGGAAATATTTAAAGCACTTGCAAAACCTGATAACTAATGCATTTTATAAATAACTCCTTTGTATTCGTTATTCAGAGATATCCTTACAAAAACTTTAGAATTGTATCTATTCAAAATATGAAATAATCGAGATATCATTGTTGTTATTTTTATAGAAATATAAAATAATCGCTAATAACGTATAGATAATTGGAATAAACAAATATTTCTTGTTAATTTTCCAAAACAGTTTTTGAGTAAGTTGATAAAATCTATGGATGGCGGAATAATTTACTAGAGGTGGTGAATGCGCAAACCGTTTGTTGTAATTCATTGTTCTAAATCGCATTAAACCCCTCGGTTGCAACCGCACAGACGTATCTTGACTACAGTGGGTTACAAAAGTAGTTACCGACCTGGTGCTTAAAATTTTTAGTAATGACCGTTGTCGGGTTTAGAAACGCCCTAGCAATCAATATAGCTGAAGACCTGCCACGTTATGTAATATTTTAAAAAAATCTGTCATATGTTGCACCTACATTGTTTGTTTTTTTGGTCATTCAGAAGCCCAAAAGGAGGAATTTCGGTAAAACTGGGAGAAATTGGTGAAACTTGCAGGTGGTGATCATCAGGTATCATGGAACACAAAAATAAGCGATAGCCATTTTGTAGGAGTAGCTGTTCAATATGTCGGCCATTCAAAATGACGATGAGAGTGCGATCTTTAATAACATTTTGATAATAATTTTTTACGTATAGCTTTTCGTTTTCTCAATTAATAGTGACTTTTTTTTTTTTAGTTGCTGTTATATATTTTGGCCCCCAGCAGGTGATGAGGGAACTACAGCAGACGACAGCCAAGATGGCGGACGAATAAGGTACAAGAGAGAAAAGAGGTGGGAGAGAGAGAAGCAAGATGGAATGACAGAGCATGAAGTGGAAAATTCTAGAAACAATATGGCGGAAAGTTACAAGATGGCCGCCGGCCTACCAGAATGGCAGAGAAGGAGGTGACATCATCCAAGATGGTGGACGGCTCCTGGCTCCTACTCATGAATTATGCGCCAGAAGAAAGATAACTATACTACTGTTAAAATTCAATAGTTCTAAATATCCTGGTATTTTCAAGACGTTTTTGTCAGAAAAATTCGGTGTGCATCGATAGCTCTTCAATAATGGACACGGTCAACTGGCCATGATATTATCTATGGAGTTTGTCTTCGGAAATTAATTACATTAAAGCATATTCTATTACTGTGAGAAATTACATGTATAACTGGGTGCATAGAACAAATCGAGGCGGCAAAATAATTAGGTCATGAATGCAGCCAGTGCCGACCATCAGGCAGCAGTTTGGAGTGGTAGCCTTGAAAAATTTACGAATATACCACATTCCGTCGGACGTGGCTGGATAAATAGCGATGAGGGAAAATTATGCATATACTGGATGACAGGAGCTGCTGCACCCGACATTATAGTGACAATTTAAACTGTAATTGTTCAAAAAGTAATCTTGAAATCCCTACTTGCTCTTGCACAAAGAACAAACTTAAATTTCGCATAGGTTGTAAGTGCAGAGGTTGTCAAGGAGTAACGAATGCAGCGGACAACTTTTATTATGTGCAAATTGATATCAATATAACAATTTCTGTTGTTGGTAATAAATTAAAATTAATTTATGATATAAGTATAAGAAAATGATGTTACCAAGATAACACAATTTTATGTTAAATATAATATTTTTATTTTTATGTGAATTTATGTAAACAAGATGTCTACATTTGATNTGTGAATTTATGTAAACAAGATGTCTGCATTTGGTACTGTCACTTGCTTCATATAAATTATCAATTCCACACACCAATATTATCCGACTAAAATTTAAGGATTATTATTAAGTTCAGCCTTAAAATTCTTCTATTATTTTTAACTCATGTGGTCGTCACATTACATAGCGGACTTTAGTAGATAGTTATCACGTGTTTTCATAACATTAATACTACGTTCTGTGTGTCCTATAATTTTTATTTATTCGCTGAACATTTTTTCTCCTGGCAGTTACTGTTGGTAAGGTAAGACTACTCAATTATAATACTGGGTTGACCACACTCCCTCAGGCGGCTATATGGTTATCATTAACCATAAATGGCATTCCTATATAACAGTAGGAACGCTTATAAAAAAGGGGTATTTCATTATCGGACAAACAACTTTATCTTGTGAGCAATTTTTGAGCTATAGACCAAAATATGAAATATAAACTTACAAGAAATAGTTTTTTTTTTACTTTTTGAGAACAAAAAAAAATACGTAAGAAATGATGATTACAAAAAAATATTGATACCGTTAATATATATTATTGAAAAAACAAAATGAAAATCAAACTAGTTGTTATCGTTATGTTAAGCTTTAAATACTGAACTCTAATCGCAAATTCTCATGGCCGTCATATTGAATCGTTACGTCCTCCGAAATGGATATTACCAAGGTTTGCGTTCCATGGGCCTTGGAGATCATCTTCTAGAAGTTTCACCAATCCTCCTCCCCCGTCCCCACCCTCTTCCCCCCAACCCTGATTTTTACCTATGCAAAAGTACCTGGCACAAGTTTTCGAGTAAATTGATAGAATCTATGGATGACGGAGCATTTCATTTGCCGTGGTGAATTCGGAAATCGTTTATTGTAATTCGTTGTCATGAATTGCCTTTTAATGTACACGGCTGCGCTCACATAAACTAAATGTGAGTGAGCAACTTCACTATAATGCGTTACAAAAATCGTTACTGACCAGGTGCTTAAAATTTTAGTCATGACCGTTGTCGGGGTTCCACATAAGTCGCATGAGCCTAACGCCCTAACGATCAATAGGGCAGAATACCCGCCACGTTATTTAATGTTAGAAAATATCAGTCATATTTTGTATCTATATTGTTTCGTTATTAGCCAGCAATATACGTCTTCTTTCAAATCATCGTATTTATACGCACAACCGTTGTGCTTGTCAAGAGAATAAAGTAAACTGCCGATGTGAACATGCACCCGACCAAATATACATGTTGATATATGGGACATGTTATATTGTGGTACCCATTTGCTGGGGACATTAATCAAGAAAGGTGGCGCTTTTGTAATACAACACATGAGCATTCAAGAGGACTCGTGTTCGATTTCCGGTCCGGCTATCCTGATTTCTGTTTTTCAATATCATTCCAAGTAAATTACCGGATAGTTTCTCAGCACAGACCACTGCCGATTCGTTTATTTAATTCTAATTCTAATTTTAGAGGATTTATTGAACAATGTGACAATAGAACCTTGGATAATTGCCTTACCCATCATTAAGGACATAGTATATGAACTACTAACGCATATTTTTGCAACAATTAAAATATACAAAATGTTATGTATTAATTTACTTTCAACATTTAATGACAATAAGGAAACACCTATTAACAATCAGGCACAAAATTTTGCACAGACCTACGAAATATGTAGTCCTTGCATAATGAAACATTTTCAGTAATGACCCTGACTCTTCTGTTAGGAGATTAAAAATAATAATTCATGTATAAGGGATGATACAGCCTCTTGAGCTCTACTTTCTAACTGTAAGGCATGACTTTGTATATTACCACCTGTTTTGCGCAGTTGGCAGTGGTGTCGTCTTTAAATCTCGAGGATCATAGTTTGATCCTTGCATTTTTTTTTTCCAAACGGTAGATTTATCTGTCTCGCCTCCATGCTGCGGAAGGCAATGGGAAACCTATTCCCCATCTTCTTGTTCCGACATCCTTGGGTGCCATAAGTTTTCGTCTCCGTGTCGTTGCCTTGAACCAACATCAGTCGTGGACATTCACCCAGGTTGTACATAATAGCATTCCTCNAATATCATTCCAAGTAAATTACCGGATAGTTTCTCAGCACAGACCACTGCCGATTCGTTTATTTAATTCTAATTCAAATTTTAGAGGATTTATTGAAAAATGTGACAATAGAACCTTGGCTAATTGCCTTACCCATCATTAAGGACATAGTATATGAACTACTAACGCATATTTTTGCAACAATTAAAATATACAAAATGTTATGTATTAATTTACTTTCAACATTTAATGACAATAAGGAAACGCCTATTAACAATCAGGCACAAAATTTTGCACAGACCTACGAAATATGTAGTCCTTCATAATGAAACATTTTCAGTAATGACCCTGACTCTTCTGTTAGGAGATTAAAACTAATAATTCCTGTATAAGGGATGATACAGCCTCTTGAGCTCTACTTTCTAACTGTAAGGCATGACTTTGTATATTACCACCTGTTTTACGCAGTTGGCAGTGGTGTCGTCTTTAAATCTCGAGGATCAGAGTTTGATCCTTGCATTTTTTTTTCCAAACGGTAGATTTATCTGTCTCGCCTCCATGCTGCGGAAGGCAATGGGAAACCTATTCCCCATCTTCTTGTTCCGACATCCTTGGGTGCCATAAGGTTTCGTCTCCGTGTCGTTGCCTTGAACCAACATCAGTCGTGGACATTCACCCAGGTTGTACATAATAGCATTCCTCNTTTCGTCTCCGTGTCGTTGCCTTGAACCAACATCAGTCGTGGACATTCACCCAGGTTGTACATAATAGCATTCCTCTCTGATGCTAACGAATGTCTACGTTTAAAGTCAGCACTTTTGAAATCAACCTTTGAAAAATGTCACTGCCTGTAACTACGTAAACGTTACAGTACATTCTGGCATCCAGGCTCCGCGTTAAATTGGCTGCGAAGTAAAGAAAACATATAGTTATAATTCTTGACGTTTTGTAGAGAGTGTAATATTTGGATACTTGGAATGGTGTTTCTTGTCTAACACTCATTAGAGTACGAATCTGCATATTACAATCAATACATTGTTACTTCCAACTTTTTTTTGAAGCCCTGCTAAAGTTCTACTTTCAGGCTACTTCTCCGCCTCGTGCAAACAAAGAACAACTAAATCTAGAAAATTACACCAAAGCGACAGTGCACCGCATTCATGCACACTCAGTTTCATAATATTTTGCATGAGAACTATTTATTGCGAGGCATTACCAGAACACATATTTTCTCTGTTTTTATTTGTATTAGGTGTAAATGAATTATAATTTTAAAATCAAATATAGGTTCAATTTAACTAAAAATAAGATACTTGCTTGTTAACAGAAGTTTAAAACGATTGTGATACATGTCGTATTTAGTAAACAATAACACACACACCATTCAAGGAGTGATTTTTTAAAGGTTTGATTCTAAAAGCGCGAAGATGCCACGAATATACTACAGTAATACACTTACATTCTTAACAGTTCCACGGGTTTGATTGTATGTCGCATGAATAAAGTGATCAGTCACAATGTTAAGTTTACTTATAGCGGAAGGATATTAAATGAGAATAAATTGGTTCATAAGCAGGGCTTTCAAAATCGCTCAGTTAACTGTGAACTGCCTATAATTAATAAGTTATTTACATGAATAAAACATTTTCGGCGTCATGGGACGTGTAAATTCTTTGTTTTGATTACGGAGTCATGTGATAAATACCGGCGAGTGCGGCAACTAACAGTGCCGTGTCGGTGTTCAATTTATGTGATATATTAAAGGGATAGTGAGTGGTGATGTTTTCTTCTCCGGCTAGTTGCGCGGAAGCAGTAACTTCTTGTCCCTACGTCCCGTGGGGATACCGGAGGATCTCGGAGTGGGATGGCCAGTGAGATGAAACTAGATATAAAACTACAGCTTCCGGAAACAATTCCCATCTAAATGATGCTGAACTGAAATTGGGAACAAAGTATTTACACCGACAGTGACCTGGGACTGTGTTGCACTTCTGATTTCGCTTACACTATAAGGTAATCACACTCATAAAAGAACTAAGAATAATTCACCTGCAGTGAGATTAAGCCCATCGTATTTTCAGCAAATTAATGTCAATATTTGAAATGCACTGTGTTGGGTCAGAACTTACGAGATACGTGAACTCAGTTCAAGTCCGAATTGGAATTATTAACGTAATCTCATAACTTCCNTTGGGTCAGAACTTACGAGATACGTGAACTCAGTTCAAGTCCGAATTGGAATTATTAACGTAATCTCATAACTTCCAAACCAAAATAAATTTTCTGCGTTCGAATATTTAAATTTTCAACTATGTATTAAAGTAATATTCAAATGCGAACTTAAATTCCGTTGCATCAGAAACACTTCCAGGAAAACCTATTCATACCCAAAACTTTAAGTTTCTGTCTGCAATCGATTTCAAATTATTGAAAGTACTTTACTGAAATGTAACTCTCGAAACCTNTTGGGTCAGAACTTACGAGATACGTGAACTCAGTTCAAGTCCGAATTGGAATTATTAACGTAATCTCATAACTTCTAAACCAAAATAAATTTTCTGCGTTCGAATATTTAACTTTTAAACTATGTATTAAAGTAATATTCAAATGCGAACTTAAATTCCGTTGCATCAGAAACACTTCCAAAAAAACCTATTCATACACAAAACTTTAAGTTTCTGTCTGCAATCGATTTCAAATTATTGAAAGTACTTTACTGAAATGTAACTCTCGAAACCTTACCGAAATTTGATATCAGACGCGTTACTTTGTGAACTGAAACAACTGTTCGTACCGTAATAATTTCCTTTTAAAACAGGACATGATCAGCCATTTTTCGTGATATCATTTGATTCGGATTCTGAGTAAAATTCACTTTCCATACTTATTCGAGTTTACATACAACAATGCTAACAGTTACGAAAATGACGCAATAACGTGTAACGAAATATATTTTTTTAGTTGCAGCAGAACAGCTATTTCTTCAAAGTAATTTTGGATTGAGATTTTTAAGTTGGAAAGAGTTTCATTCAATTAATTCCTTAAAATCCGTAGTGGTCGGGATAGTGCCGAAGTTAAATAAGTTTACATTATAGAAACGATTAGCATTTTAACTAATATTATACAGCAATTTTGGAGATGTATTCATTCACGGCGAAATCCGATAGGAGGTTACAGTTTAGTTGAAATTATTGCGGAAAATAAGCAATTATTACTACAGCAGTAAAAACTTGTCTTATTTTTTAATGCATTAATTGAAAATATTTCAACGGAATTTTTGTCTATATTTTGAAGAAATTATTTTAGTTCNAGTGGTCGGGATAGTGCCGAAGTTAAATAAGTTTACATTATAGAAACGATTAGCATTTTAACTAATATTATACAGAAATTTTGGAGATGTATTCATTCACGGCGAAATCCGATAGGAGGTTACAGTTTAGTTGAAATTATTGCGGAAAATAAGCAATTATTACTACGGCAGTAACAACTTATCTTATTTTTTAATGCATTAATTGAAAATATTTCAACGGAATTTTTGTCTATATTTTGAAGAAATTATTTTAGTTCNTCTTATTTTTTAATGCATTAATTGAAAATATTTCAACGGAATTTTTGTCTATATTTTGAAGAAATTATTTTAGTTCGATTTCTAATTTCACAATTAATAGTTACCGCGTGATTCCTAACTAAACCAATATTTTCAAAATTAAATATTATCTATTTGGATAACAGCTAAACTTAATTTTAAGGGAAATTTTGATACCACCTTGCGATATAATCCAAAAGAATAAAATTTGTTATTTTGCGGTGCGTTTTCGTTTCAAAACTAGTAATTATCAAAGCCAACCTCAGCGAAGTAACCACACCCTTAATTTTTTTTACTTTATTGTGAACCGAATCTATGACTGAATTATAACGTGTATAAACTAGCGGAGAATTTCTGTTCCGATCAATGCCGAATCGGAAACATATGCGTCGCTAATTCCAAGGTTAACTACATGGAAAACCATAAATTGTATGATTGCCTCACACAATCGTTTCAAAGTTATCTAACTCAGAACAGCAGTGGACTGCATGCTTCACCAGCTTGTTGATCCTCAAGAAAGTGTGTTTTTGAGGTTAGGTGGTTTTATCGAGAAACAGTCGGATGAACGCGTCAATATTTTCTATCGTGGTATGGTCGGGAGGCTGCCGAAAGAATATCGATAAATGTGTGATCCAGATTGTTTAATAAAGACTGGAAACGTGCATCTATGTGAATTGAAGTTTCCGAACTTTTGTGTGAAAGTCTTTGATCGCAGACTTCACTGTAGAGACTAAAGTAAGTTACGTGCATTCTATGGTTCAAAAGATGTTCTGTTAATATTTTTAGTTGTCACGCTTGTGTTCCCAGATGCTACTCGGAGGTCTGCTCACGTACTAAACTATATCTAAAAAGCCATACATCCAAAACTTATTTAGGATTCAAATCCATGCCCTTGTGGAGCAAAGGTAAATCTTCAGCGACCATGACCACAGAGGTCACAATTTTTTGTGTGTGCTTAATGGTTCTGAAATTGCAAAAACAGTAATCGAAAATTGCCGGAGAGGCCACAAACTCTCTGTTATCATGTTGCGGGACGGATTTATANACAAACTCTCTGTTATCATGTTGCGGGACGGATTTATAGTGGATGACCACTCAACCAGCACCATGCTCACAGACAACCATAGGAGCGATTACTTGACATGTCTCTGAGAAGACCCTAATTTTGAGATCTCGATCGAATATTTCTGTATTCATTTGGGNTAGTGGATGACCACTCAACCAGCACCATGCTCACAGACAACCATAGGAGCGATTACTTGACATGTCTCTGAGAAGATCGTAATTTTGAGATCTCGATCGAATATTTCTGTATTCATTTTGTGACTGACATCATTTATATATCCGCATGCTCTGAAATTCTCAACATGCCTCAATTACAAGGCCTTCAACCAACCATCTTCTTCAACCAATACACTGCTTCCGCCTTTGATTCCACAACGTGTGGCATGTTTTCAGTGGTGAACCGAATATCAGGAGTGGATGCAGGAATGGCGTCACGTTTTCTCAATAAGTATTGAAAATGTAGGGGCCTAGATCAACGTAAGGGTTGGCAAAATCCAAAATGGCTGAAGCCTAGCAATGGTCTTACCACAGACTCCTCCACCAGAACACACATTCTCACACTACTCTCGACTAAGCAGAACCATTTGTTTAGCTGTTGTTTATAAGCACATTACAATTAATTATTTTAATGATATTTGTACTACCACATATGACCAGGTACACGAGCCCTTCCGGAGTTTCAGCGTCGTGTCATGCAACAGTGGTCTTTATCGGTTTTGTATTCATTGTGCAAGTTTATGTCTCTACTTCGATGCTGTTTTAACATTTTCAATGTCAAAATGCAATTCCCTAAAGGATTTAACGTCGAAACCATACTATCGGATGCTCGTGTATTCCGGTTGGCATGTAGGACGATTTTGCTGTTGACCCTACACGGCTATTGCTGCAATGAGTAGCGCGATTCTAAAGGTCAGTGGTGAACCCGTATCTTCTCATTTTCTTTAAGGTGGAGGAGAAGTTATGGGTCCTAGATAACTATTAAACTTTTTTTTTCCCCTCTCGAGTATTTATGTGTCGAAATCGTCTGTTATCATGCTATTTACCGTGTCTGACTCACGTTGGAAAGGTCATGGGTTCGACCCCATTACGCTACACTGCCAGTTATTTATTTTGGCACTTCGCTGTATTGAGTAGATCTTCGTACTCCTCCCAAGAGAAGGGGAACAGATATATCTAATTTCTGTGTGTTCCTAATTGCGTATGATTTTGCTAATTTTAGTTGTCGAGTGGAGTGGAGAGATTTGGGCGGCTCTTAACATGGGGCTCTTGAGAATGAGGTGAGTATGGAGCAGCACCGGAATGCAAGGGCTGGGGAAACGGGAGGTTCCTGAGAAAACCCGCCGACCAGCGGATCGTCTGGCACGATTCCCACATGCGTAAATCCGGAAGTGGCTCCCCGGGAATCTAACCCGGTTCGCCAAGGTGGGAGGCGAGTGGTCTGACCACTACACCACAAGAATTTTAGCATAAAGGACATGAGAGATAGTTACTACTGTTAGGATTTAACATATTATTAACCAGACAAGTGAAATGTGCATTCATCAGAGGAAAATTAAGCACTGTTAACTGTTTGGAAGTTTTCTGTTCATAGTAATTTGCGTGGAATAAGTTACGCCACCACAGATGTAAAATGGCGGCAGTCTGCTGCAAAAATAAGTACTCGCGATGTTCCTGGAAACAGTTACGCCAAAGAGACAGTTTTCCCATTAGCATTGCCATAATTACACTCGTTTATGGCTACATAGTTATCTGTACACGTGCATGGAGCTGTATGGAGGCTTTTTAAACTTTCCCTGCATTAATTCTTATTAAAGAAAATCGTTTTACATAAATTCTGATATACTAGCACCAGAGTCCTCAGAGTCTGGTAAAACTCGTCAAAAATACAAATAAGTTACATAGAGTTCTTTATACACTATATTTACTTAAAAACTGTGTATAGTCCTTGGCAGAATAAAATACATTTGATAATAAATACTTTTTCAAGTAATTTTTTTAAAATCAAGTCTCACTTCTGTACAATAATTTAAATTATACTAGTAGCATATTATAAATTTTAATAGCAGAACAGTAAAAAATTTTCTGGTACATTTTAATACAATTGCGGGAATACGCATATCATCATCCTTAGATTTAGTGTTATGAGAATATATAGTTTTATTTATTTTAAAATTTTCGCAATTTTCTTTAACAAATAACAACACTAACCAAATATACAAGTTTGGTAACGACAACAATGGATTACAGGAAACTCTGCTTTTACAGTGAGAAAAAATACTGATAACTGATTTCAGCAATTAAAAAATATTTTTAGCCTCAAATGAATTGCCCAAAAAAATTACAGATAAGAGTGTGGAAATAGGAAAACTTCCTTTAACTTCAATACATGATAACCAACAATCTTACTCGTATAACGTAAAGTGTATAAAGTTGACCAGTTTAGAACTGAGATATTTAATTTGATTTTTCCAATGCAAACAGTTATCAATTTTCAAACCCAAAGATGGCATTTTCTCAACTTGTTCTATTTCAATATCAACACCAGAAATATTACTAAGTATTACCGGTTTATTTCTAGGAGAAAATTTTAATAAATTTAAGTTTTATTTAAATTTACTGTAAATTTGTTTACAGAAAACCAGTCAAATAAAACTACAACTGCCTCGTGAGCATTGTGACTACGTGTATATTAATGTTTATAATTTATTAAGAATACGCACTCAACGATCTTAGTCCACCTGTACTACGATGTTACACCCTATCTCTGTAATGCAAGGTGCTGGAAAAAAAAAAAGTATAAAGGCGGGATAAACAAAATCTAGCGGATTTATAAACGGTCATCTCTCTAAATAACTTTCTCAAAGAATGGCATCATTTTTGCAGTGGCTGAATTAAACTTATCGTCTAAAAAAAAGGTCTGCACGTCATTCTGAAACAACATTTCTGTGTACTTAATACACGAGTATATAGGCGTGATTAGAAAGGAAGAACTGAAGAAATTTTTCACATGTATCTACAGTAATCCTGAACTTGTTAAGGAAACAGTTAAATTCACTGAGGCCGGAACGAAATTCGTACAGGATGACGTAGACCTGTGATAAATCTAACATACTCTGTTGCGGTTAAATACTTCCATTGCGATTTTAGGTGTTTTACCAAAAAACCTTTTTAGCAATATTTGAATATTTATGTTTATTCCACTTTAGTCAAATATAAGTGTCGGATGCGATAGTTGTGTAGGTAATAAGTTTTAAAAATAAAAAACCTATTTATTCAATTTTAAGTTGTTAAAGTCATGTGTTCCATGAACAGTACATGCTATTATTGATGAAGTGATTGGTTACTCTGTCGTGGAATGAAAAAGTTTACAAGAAGTTTCTATATCTTAATTTATTTTGAGGAAGGTGGTAATGATGGCAGATACCTCTATTTGTAATAACAATACTCAGGCTTGAAATTCGCGGATAGATATGAGATGAGAAGGGAGCAATAATGCTTTTAACGTAATCACTGATGCAATTTCGACTTGTCGTAATAAACACTCAAAGAGAAATATATATGAGCTGAGATAGTAAAAGACGTAATTGTTTGCGTATTTCCTTGTGGCAACTGGCAAGGTTACGCTACCCACTACTTCCCAGTTATGACCGAGGCCATTTATTTAAATCAGCTCGTGCGCCGGTGCATTTCGTGGCCCAAGGTTGGTTGGCCTACTGCCCTCAACATTGCCTGCCATCAGATAAGGCGCCNGTGCGCCGGTGCATTTCGTGGCCCAAGGTTGGTTGGCCTACTGCCCTCAACATTGCCTGCCATCAGATAAGGCGCCTGCTTTTTATGGCAACAAAAGCACGCGATAACGATGTTTTGTACCCGCTACCCCCTCCCCTGAGTTTTCCACCGTTATTCTCATCCACGGTTTTCACGATCCTTTGACCTCGCCATAGTCTATCCATGGCATCTTCACACTTTTTTGAATCAAACCTTTGAAAAATCACACCATGTATGAATTATTTTGTCGTTTACTAAATGTGTCGTGTATCACTTAGGTTAAAATAAAAAGTAGCCTATCTTATTTTTGGTTCATTTGAACTTTTACTTATATATTTATAAGTAGAGGGATTGTGGGGACTTTGGCACATCGGAACCTGGAACCAGAGCGTCGGAGCTGTTCGTGCTATGTCATTCCGGTCGGCAGGAGGCCAAAATGGATCCAAGTGAACTTGACCTTGGTATTTGACCATAATCCCGGCGACCTTTAACATTAAAATCCAAAAAAATTCAAAAATGTATAACAAAATTATAATAAGAATATCAAGAAACTTTCTAAAAATTATCAAAAAATTTATTTTAAAAAAACTTAAATTTCCGGAGTTCCCCCACATTTACTTTTTTAATAATTCCACAGTTTCACCTGACCGTCGCATGAATAAAGTGATCAGACCAATGGCAATGTTAATTGTACATACGTTGGAAGAATGCACAATGTGTATACAAGTAGATCTTCAGCAGAGCTTTCGAAAGCGCTTGCTTTACCGCGGACAGCCTTTATAAAGGTTACTATGTACAGGCAAATAAATCCTCTACCTTTATCCTTTACAATTAGAGCAAAACAAGAGAACAGAAATTTTCAAGGCGAGACTGATACGGTCTTTATAATGTAAGTCATGTTAGACCAATTACACTAGAATTTCTCGGTCGCTTTCATGACATTGAACAAACACCGATAAAAAAAATTGTAACCTTGCTTGCCAGTAAACTGTGGCACGCAAACAAGTAATATTCTCCGCGGGGTAGGGAGTACCGCAGAATAGAAACCGTTACAGTTGTCTCATTGTTAGATACGCATTTTTGAAACCAACCTTTAAAAATATCCTATACTTTTACTGCATATTATGTCAATTCAAACACTGACTGATATATCTACAGTAATATCTTGGAAACCATGTGTTAAGAAAATAATAAAAAAATGTATTTTCTATTATTGGCAAAAATTATTGAGAACCTTAAGAGCGCGAGGAATTTATATCAATGCTGAAAACGTCAATGGAAATCTACAGGTTTTATGAAGTCGATATTCAGAATAACAGGAAAGAGGAAATGTTCGATTACGACTTTTGTTAACTTCGTAAGCAAATATTTTACTTGAGTGGCGGATTTCTTTTGAGTAGTACTTTTGTACTAATTTTTATACTTAAGGAACGTATATGAACAAACTTTTTTAAGAAGGAATTATGAATAACAGTTTTTGACGTGAATATGTCTTTAAAATCAGACCGACATATTAGTACCAGGACAGAAACAACTATGTAAAGTTTGCAGGCTGATCCATTCCGTNAGTGGCGGATTTCTTTTGAGTAGTACTTTTGTACTAATTTTTATACTTAAGGAACGTATATGAACAAACTTTTTTTAAGAAGGAATTATGAATAACAGTTTTTGACGTGAATACGTCTTTAAAATCAGACCGACATATTAGTACCAGGACAGAAACAACTATGTAAAGTTTGCAGGCTGATCCATTCCGTTCGATCGGATACACAACTACGATACATGTCCCTGAGTTAGCACTGCGCATGCGCGAGGCTCGGGTGGGGGCCCGCGGCGACCGGCGGAAATTTTGGGTGTGGGTAAAATATTCCCGGCAGCATATCTCGCGACTCCGATTAGCTAGCGCATTAATTTTGGTTCCAAACGAAAGGTCTCGTCTAGATGTATCGGTTTGAAGACACATAAATCACGTATCAATTTCGTGACTTTCATTTCACTCTCATATTTCGAAGAAAGTATTGCCTGCTGATGCAGTAAAACACGGTCGTGACCCAGATACAGACACGCGCCGATTTTTCCAATGTAACCTGCTGTTAAAATATCCTGAAAAATTATTTATATTGGGAAAGTAAATAATAAAGTTTTACCTGCGATAAAATATGTGAAATGAGATGCCGAGTTAGTAAATTAGTAACTGGGAAGGTTAATATAAAGAAAATTCGTCAGCGCTAACTTAGAGAGGTGATAAGAAACTACGTACAAAGCTTCCCGCAACGCGAATGACAGGTTAATAATCCTCTACCTTCCGAAAGATAGTTAGACAAACTACCACAAGACAAAATACGCTCGGTCCAAAGTCCTAACGTCCTGTAAATTTTAATATTATATCCACCGCAATTGTGTTTATTATAGCCGTATATACATTTCATAAGGAATAGCCTGCGGGTCAAAATCGAAACACTCAAGATGCCACCGAATAGAAGTGAGATTAGCGAAAAATGGTCTACCGAAAACCAGTGACAGCCTACTACTAAGGTGGCTGGATTTTTTGTGATTCAACTATGATATCAGCTGGATTCCAGAGAGTCCCTCTACTCCGAGGTGACGGTCTCCAGTTTATTCCATATTCCTCTGTTGGTTTCAGCTCTTATTAACTGACATTATAGGTCGCAGCCTGCCTAGACCTCCAAACAGAGCAGCCAGTCGTATAGTTGCATTTTAAAACTGTTCAATATTTCTGAGCGGTGTCTGCTCACGAAGAGCATTTAAGGAATTTCTTCACGTTCGAGTACCGTATTATGTTTTCAATTTCCATTTCTAATGTGCAATTTTTTTAAGTGGACAAATGCATTATATAGTTTATTCGCAATATCTTTTTACACTTATTGAATCAAACCTTTGAAAAATCGCCGTATGATTGACGTGTTTGCTTGTTTCCGTTAAAGTGTTTGAGTAAAAAAATTTAATTTCAACATTAATATATAACGCTAGGAATTATAATAAAATATTAAAATATTTATTTTCGGCAGAGTTTAAAACACGAGCAACGTTATTCAAGGGAGTGGGGGGCTAAGGGGACTCCAGTCCCTCCCTTGAATCTTGATTTTACACTCGATAAAAAATTCTCTTGAAATAAGTGNGGGGGGCTAAGGGGACTCCAGTCCCTCCCTTGAATCTTGATTTTACACTCGATAAAAAATTCTCTTGAAATAAGTGCATTGTTAATAGCACAGTGTTGATACATTAATTAAAAAGTATTTGTATTGATTATTCGCTAAGTATTGGAATTTAAATGTAGTATTAAAACGTGATGATAACTTGTAAGCACGTGATTTGATCGTAATGCTCAGTGTCCCACTGTTTTTACAATATCACTTCAACCAGTCAAAAATCTCCATAAATTAACGGAGTATTTTAAGTAAATATTCAGTAAGCTTGCGGAAACAAAAAGCGCAATTGCGAAGCACAGAAGCAATCGCCGTAAATAGAACATATCTCCGATAATTTCCTGTTAGCTACGAACTTATNCGCAATTGCGAAGCACAGAAGCAATCGCCGTAAATAGAACATATCTCCGATAATTTCCTGTTAGCTACGAACTTATGGATTCGTCTTCAATATAATCAGAAAAAAAAAGGTGGCACCTGTGAAAAGTACGGCACTTTAACAAATAAGTTTANGCCGTAAATAGAACATATCTCCGATAATTTCCTGTTAGCTACGAACTTAAGGATTCGTCTTCAATATAATCAGAAAAAAAAGGTGGCACCTGTGAAAAGTACGGCACTTTAACAAATAAGTTAAAAAAAAAAACGTCAGCACCAACTCTCTGTGATAGAGACGCTTCAAAACGAGCAACAAGACGAAAAACATCTCCTTGCAATATAATAACGTTGCTCGGAATGCAAAATGTACTGCACGTAACTTTTTTGTTCGTGTTTTAAACTTTGTCGTTAGTAAATATTTTAATATTTTGTAATAATTTTTAGCGCAATATGTTAATGTTGACACAAATTTTTTTTTTATCCGAATACTTCAACAGATGAAATTAACAATAAAACAGTTCAATCGGTTAATTAACCACAAGTTCTGCACATCCAAAGAAATTTTCGTAAACTTCTACAATTATTTCCGTACGTTTACGGAATTCATGCTACTACCGTAAATGAAGAGTCCACAAATGTACCAAAAAATCTATATAATTTTTGCGAGTAGTTTCCGTAACTACATGGAAAAATTCTTTTAACGGCGTCAGATGCGCATAGATACTAGTATCCAGGTCGAGCGCAATATAAATGTGTAAATGAGGCGGAAAGATACGCAACGGCTGTATAGAATAAACCAAATAGGAATTTACACGACACCCGCTAATTGGCTTAAAAATTGTTTGGCCTAAAATTAGGCTAAACATTTTTACGTCAAGTAACGTTACACCAAATAATTTTAGGCGAAATGGCATAAAGCCTAATAATTTTAGGAGAATTAACTTTAGGCCAAATAATTTTAGGCAAGGTGACGTTAAGCCAAACAATTTTAGGCAAAGTGACTTTAGGCCAAATTATTTTAGGTGGAGTGACTTTGGGCAAAATAATTTTTGTTAAAGTGACTTTAGACCCAATAATTTCAGGCGAAGTGACTTTAGGCCGGATAATTTTAGGCACAGTGATTTTAGGCCGGATAATTTTAGGCGAAGTGACTTTAGGCCGGATAATTTTAGGCGAAGTTACCAGGCCAAATAATTTTAGCTCAAATTATTTTAACCTAGATATTTTTATGCCAAGTTAATTTAAGCCAAACAATATTGAACCAAATGACATTGCCAAATAATTCTAGGTCATATGACTTAAGGTTAAAAAAATGTTAGACCATGTGATTGTTTTGAAAGTGTTCCACTCCAAGAGACGCACACCATAGTTTGTAAGTATATAGTCAGTGGCGGAGGAGAAAGCGTCGCCCATTCAGCCCGCCGGACAGTCGGTGGACATGTCGCGCCCGCCGCGGGTGCTATCTGGACGCCTCCCCGTGCGTGGGGGTCCGAGACACCCCCTGCTCCAAACACCCCCCAGGAGACGACGACTACGCCATTGTTCGGCCGTCGGATACGCCGCGACTGCGTCGCTATCTGCGGAGGAAACGGCGGCAGCTCCCAAGTGCGCGAGCTCGGGCTATCTACCCTGCCACTTCCACACCCCTCTCTTCCCCCCTTTTCTTCCAGTGTTCGAGCCTCTCTCCCGCCCCCACGACAACAGTTACACACAGCAGCGGCAAGTAAGTGTCCTTCAGAGACGCGGCGTCAACGACTGCAGTTGTCCCAGCAGTGTTTCCAGATATGACAGATAGAGATTTTCTTAAGTTTCTTAAAAAAAAATTCGGAAGATTTCTAGCAAATTCCGTACTTGAAAATAACTTAGAAAACACATGTACCAGTGCTTCAAAATGTATGCATTATACAAAAATTCCAGCACTAACTCCCAAGAAACTACTCTAACGAGTAAATTCATAATTCTTAATTTTTGGGCCACTGTTTTTTTTTCTATCGTATGTTTTGACTGTCTTCAAGTTTCCCTTGGGTTATCAATGATAACATCACAGAAAAGGAATTTTCAGTAACTAAAATCGACATCACTGATACCAGTCGATCAGTGCAGAAGTAACAGTTACATTGGTAGGGTGGATAGTTTAAAAAAACTTATTTTATTGGTGTATGTTTTCATTTGTGTGTAAAAGTTTAATTATTTCAGTAGGCTAAAATTTTTAATAAGGAAGATCAGAGAGATAAAATTTATAAAATAGAAAGGTTTCAGAAAAAAAAATTCTTATTTCAGGCTATTGCTAAAAAAAACGGAAGATATTTTTTTTTCAAGAGATATGGCAACCCTGTGTTCCAGCTAAAGGCTATTGTAACATGCCAGCCGTCCCGTCGCTGTCGTCAACGTGGAAAGTTGTGACGTCACGAGACCGGGTATCTAGCAAGTGAGAAACACTGCNGCCGTCCCGTCGCTGTCGTCAACGTGGAAAGTTGTGACGTCACGAGACCGGGTATCTAGCAAGTGAGAAACACTGCAGATGTCCTGTCAGTGTTCCTCCAGGCGCCTTCGGGCTGTCAGCTCCTGGGTTCTGATCCCGCGTAAGCTATGGATTCCCGTGGAATCTTTAGCTGTAATGTCCGGTTATTACAGAAGTCGTGGGTGCCGCATTACATGACGCTTGAATTTCATTGCAGAGTGCCTGAAATCAGCTTTTTTCTCTGAAACCATTAGTCGTGTTCCCGTTATACTTGTATACGAAAATAAAATAATACACTTCAGAGGAGGGATGAATCAAACTCTCGATACTTCATGCACATGCTACTTGTGTTTCCGGACCGGCTTTTTCACACTACTGTATCTCATAATGTGCAGGTCGGAAAAAAGTGAAACTTTTAATAGGGTCATGCATTGAGCTTACCTTTAGTCGCTGCATCAATAAAATTATAGGGCATCTGCTTAAAGCCACGTAGTTACAGCGGGATANATTGAGCTTACCTTTAGTCGCTGCATCAATAAAATTATAGGGCATCTGCTTAAAGCCACGTAGTTACAGCGGGATGATGGAAAAACCACAAGCCAGTTCAGTGCCTTGCGCATAGGATTGATAAAGCGCTAGGTGCGTGTGACAGTATCGCCCTTATCGCACGCTTGCTTCTGAGCCACAAACACACTGAATAGTTCCAGCTAGACGACGCCCTTTAGTCCTTCTGGGGGCCGCGGTTTGGCAGCGGCTAGAGCGCTCGCCTCCCACAAGGTGAACTGGGTTCGATTCCCGCCGGAGTCACTCCCGGATTTTCGTACGTGAGAATCGTGGTGGACGATGCCGCTGGTCGGCAGGTTTTCTCGGGGATCTCCCGTTTCATCTACCCTTGCATTCTGGTGCTGCTCCATATTCACCTCACTTCATTCCCCCTCGTCGACTCGCAAGGCCCCAATGTTAAGAGCCGTCCAACTCTTTCTACTCCACTCCTTTAGCAGTTTTCCCCTATTTAACTCCCGGCATAAAACGAGAGCGTTACAAGTGATAATTAAAAATTATTCAGCCGCTTGCTGTTAAATAAGACAAATTACAAGCCTACATAAATATAAAACAGCTTAAAAAATATACTTATATTTTGACGGCTATCGCCTTCGATTTACAAATATTTTTTTAAGTAGTTCCACGAATATATTTTTTTTTTACACACTATAACCTACGTGGACATTTTACGTTTCAAGTATACTTCACTGCATACTTCTAAATTGTTCATTAGTTTCTACTTTAATTTTTTGCTTTGCAGATGGTTGTATGAACGACTGACGATTGACGAAACTACAAACTTGTCTTCTGTAAGGTCACTGTAAACTGATTCCAATAAAACGTGTCTAAGGATTCAAATTATACAGCCAGCAGTCTCATCAAATGTTGATACCAAGTCTGTTCAAGGCGGTTTGGAGCCCTTAGTAATCAGGAAGTGCATGCCAAGTAAAACCCAAAACTTTCTACATTTTTCGTCCTTTAGAGAGCTTTGTAAAGTTTTGCATGGAAAAGGTAAGAAAAGTNATGCCACGTAAAACCCAAAACTTTCTACATTTTTCGTCCTTTAGAGAGCTTTGTAAAGTTTTGCATGGAAAAGGTAAGAAAAGTTTTCTGCTTCGGTTCTTCGAATTTACAACGTTTTACGCGCTGTGCATTTATGATTTTCTTTGCTACGGTCGAGAAGCGTTTCAGAAGTTAGAAAAGTTGTTTAGATGTTAAGGTTTTTAAGAATTTCAAAGACAAGATTATAGTTTTCCGTTTAATGTTTTTTCCTTCTTGGCAAAATAGTAGTCAATAAAAACTGTAATTTAAAATTTAAAAATCTATCATAAACTTTAAATGTAAATTTTGTTGAAAATTATGCCATTATTTTGTGCGTGCTTTTATTAATAATTATTTTGTTGTTTACTGTGCGTATCAGTTTACGCCAATGGTATTGTCGTTTATTGCTCATTAGTTACTTTCACGCTGAAATCAAAATTTTGCCATCAACTTGCGAAGTAGTTTCCTGTATTTTACAAAATTGGTTTTCATGNACTTTCACGCTGAAATCAAAATTTTGCCATCAACTTGCGAAGTAGTTTCCTGTATTTTACAAAATTGGTTTTCATGGTAACTTTATGTTTGTTAACTTCCTAATCATAGACATTAATTTTATTAATATTTCCATGTATTTCAGGCTCCCTATCAAAGAGAACGTACAAAATACGTTCATATTTTAAACAAACGTGAACATAAAAATATCCAATCATGGCATGACAATTGAAAATCAAATTTAAAGTTTTGACAAATGTTGAAAAAAAAAAAACCTTTTTAATTGAAAAAAAAAAAGGCATTACTCTTAGGAAGAACTTGTACGGCTTAAATTCTCGTCGAAAGTAGAGAATGACTCCGATATGTATACGTTAAAGAATCGTGAAACAATTTGCCTCGGGAAACTGCAGAAAACCACGAAAAATGTTATACGGCAGGGCCATAGCGGGAACCGAAACTAAGTCCCCCCGATTGTAAAGCCAGCATGTTGCCACTGCGTTCATCTTGCTCTGTATTACGTAAGGAGGATATATTTTCTCAAGTAGTCATAAATTACGGATAACGTCGCAGTGTACTGGGAGATCGCCATACGAAACTAGCGTAATTATGTTACTAAGGCTGTTAGAAAAGTGCTGTGGCAGAATTACAACGGGACTAGGTCGATGAGCGAGCTTCAAGTGACGCAGTGGTAATTTCCTTCAAGTACTCTTTTTTTGTCAGCCTTCCAAAACGCGGGAAACTTTCCTGGAGTTTCAAAACAACTATATTGAACACAAATGTTATGCATGGATAAAAACTGAGCTGTCAAATCACGAAAACTAAAATGATGTACGTAAACGTTATTCAACACAGAGGGCTCATGCAGGAATTTAGTGTCAACAGGCGTAGAATACCTGGATACGTGTTTTTTATTAATTTTAATTATGCTAATATAGTAAAGCTTAAAAAACGAATAATGTAACATAATCTTACATCTAAAAGTGACACACACACACACACACACACACGGACATATTCATGGCTTTGACGAGATCGGAAGCCAGGACCCTCTACATAGAAAACTGGCAATCCTACCAAGGCTACGGCTAGACCAACGGTGTACAGTGTAAACTATTTGATACTTCATCTGCCCTTGCTTCGCAAGAATACACGAAGTATGGCCCAACACTAATATGTCGCTTTCAGAGTGATTGTAATAGGTAGTACATTCAATAACTTCGTGGAATCCGTGGTGCGTGGCTGCCTACACTCACGCACCAGTAGGTCTACGAATTTATTCACTGTGGTAATATTTGTCTTTATGTATTTACGCGTATAAAAAAGTATTCGTATGTGTATGAATTGAGGAATATTTTATACGTTCCTCTGGTGGCGTTTATTTTCGTGGCAAACACAAGGTGAATATAGAACCACAAATAATTACCTGTGTCACTCGTTAATTAGCCTACTTTCCTTTACACGTGTATGCGAATCATTTTGCTGAGGTATTAAAATGCTTAGGTAGGAGGATCATATGTGCTAAAAAAATCCAAGCAGAAGTAATTTTCCACCAGATTTGATTGTAATGGTCGAGTGGTTCGTGCAAAGCTTATTACAAAAATTCTGGTGTAATTCCCTCCCAAAATGGCGTACGCATGAAGCTGTTACTTAGTGGGTTACGTGCACAGTAGTTACTTCAGTAAATTGAGTTTTAGTTTAATAGTCTAAAGGCGCTAAAGTTATACATACCATGTAATACAAGAATATCGCCGCTTTGAAAATGAGAGACTCATTTTTAAATAGTTTAGCTGGATTCCGTTGTTCTGTTTGCATAGGAAATGTGGTTNTATTTTCGTGGCAAACACAAGGTGAATATAGAACCACAAATAATTACCTGTGTCACTCGTTAATTAGCCTACTTTACACGTGTATGCGAATCATTTTGCTGAGGTATTAAAATGCTTAGGTAGGAGGATCATATGTGCTAAAAAAAATCCAAGCAGAAGTAATTTTCCACCAGATTTGATTGTAATGGTCGAGTGGTTCGTGCAAAGCTTATTACAAAAATTCTGGTGTAATTCCCTCCCAAAATGGCGTACGCATGAAGCTGTTACTTAGTGGGTTACGTGCACAGTAGTTACTTCAGTAAATTGAGTTTTAGTTGAATAGTCTAAAAGCGCTAAAGTTATACATACCATGTAATACAAGAATATCGACGCTTTGAAAATGAGAGACTCATTTTTAAATAGTTTAGCTGGATTCCGTTGTTCTGTTTGCATAGGAAATGTGGTTAGGATTGGTTGAGAAGATACAGAGATTAAGAAATTTAACACATTTGCTGACATCTTCCATCATAGCACAATAATGAATTTGTCAATTAAGTGTGTCTAATGCACGTAGTAAAAACTGCCAACATGCTACTAAGTTGGATTCAGATTGGCCTGATTGTCCGACAGGTATTATACGTAACACAGATTATAAAGAGACAGTCTTTATGAAAATAGAAAACTTATCCATGTTTATGTTATTTAATTCATGCTGTATGTGACGGTACTAGCGGTGTGTTAGTTTGCAGGAATTTTTTTCGATTATCTTGCCTGAGATGTTTGAAAAATTTTATAATCCTGATGGCGCTCTATTACAGAATGTCATATAAAAAGAAACGATAAGCTAATTTAAAGTTCATCTAGGTGCTGCAAGCATATGAAGTTTGTTTTAAGTGAGTTAAGTGTTCAGTACATATGGCGCACTAACATATAGTTTATATTCCCAGTATTTTGAAAACACGGGAATATAATAAAAGTCATATAAGTTTACGCTGGTCTATCACAGAAATGCTTGTATGTCGAATTTGGCCGTAATCTATTAAGTAGTACGCCACCAAATTTGTATTGTTCAGGTAAAGTAATTTTCGAAAACAGCAGACTAATAAGGTTATATGTTAGTGAATTCAAGGAAACTATTCTGTACTATCAATATAAATATATATTTTTTTTTACGTTTTATTTTGAAGACATAGCACCTCGACATTAACACAAACCACCTCAGTGAGCGGATATCAGTCAAGTGAATATCTACGGTCGATATTGGAGATTAAATTTAGGAAGAAGATGTGTCCTTGTCGGCAAACACTCCCCCCCCCCCCCNAACCCTCGCTCCCACCAACCGAAGAGCTCCTAGGATGTAATACTCTCCGAAGCGACTACTAATCTTGTGGGTTCGAATACTTCAAGAATGCAGGCCATTATAGAAGCAAAATAACTCCATACAAAATATTAGATTTGATTTCAGATTTTCCTGAAATAAAGTCTTAAAGTCGTATGATACTTTTTTTTGCGTAGAATTTGTGTTTTTGCGTATTTATTTCTTGTTCTAGGAGATACTACTTGTGAGTCCTGGTATGCTACGCCTTATTCTCGCCATTCTGGCACGAATAGCGATACTCATTAAACCTCCACGGAATCGTTTTAAAACTTTCTGTTTGCGTGTACGACTATGGAAAAGAGTTCGGTGTAAAATGTAACTCGGACCGTGTTCAAGTTAAATAAACAATTTCAGTATATTTTCAGTAATGTATTGAAGCATTAGTTATTCGCCGAAATATTATATAGCATTGATCATTAATTGTCATGTGTCACAAGAGTATCGTGGATCTATAGGTAATCTGTAAGCCATCGTTGTGAAGTTTTACGCCTGAATTCAGAGGTAAGTACCGAAGTGTTCAAATTGTAACAATTATTAATCAACATAGTAAAATATTGGTAACTTTACACTCTAAAAATAATTCCTTTGCTGCCACACACGATTTGTTGACTCAAAAAAATTGGCTAATTAGGAGCACTGGAAATTAGGTTTGCTACAAACAATTTTTTAATCTACGTATATATTAATTACCGTAGTTCAGCAGTATTCCTCGCGNACAATTTCAGTATATTTTCAGTAATGTATTGAAGCATTAGTTATTCGCCGAAATATTATATAGCATTGATCATTACTTGTCATGTGTCACAAGAGTATCGTGGATCTATAGGTAATCTGTAAGCCATCGTTGTGAAGTTTTACGCCTGAATTCAGAGGTAAGTACCGAAGTGTTCAAATTGTAACAATTATTAATCAACACAGTAAAATATTGGTAACTTTACACTCTAAAAATAATTCCTTTGCTGCTACACACGATTTGTTGACTCAAAAAAATTGGCTAATTAGGACCACAGGAAATTAGGTTTGCTACAAACAATTTTTTAATCTACGTATATATTAATTACCGTAGTTCAGCAGTATTCCTCGCGNGGAAATTAGGTTTGCTACAAACAATTTTTTAATCTACGTATATATTAATTACCGTAGTTCAGCAGTATTCCTCGCGATAATGTCAGATTATGTAATTTAGAAGGTTAAACCATTATATTAATGATTTTAAGTATTTTTTATTTGGTAACTTGGCATCTAGTAAGTTTCGTTATGCAGTGAAAACTTAAATCTACGAAGGAATAATTTTAACATAATTTAACCATTTATTTGGTATAAAGAAAGCTTTATTTACTGTAAATAAAACAAGCTCAAAGAAATTACTATTTTTCCATAAAGAAGGTAGTATCGCCATAAAATGACAGTTTGTAAAAGAAACAAATTTATGACGGAAATTCTAAGTCTCTTTAACCTTCCTTTTGAATTAAAGAGATATTTGGTTACTGCAAACAAAACAGTTTAAAATAGTTATGTTTCTCTGCTATTACAGAAACGTTTGTATAGTGTATCCAAGCAAAGCGGCTACTACAGACGCAATCAGCTGCAATTAAAGTGACGTGTCTTAACAACACGAAGATTTGAAACCTTCGACTATTATCCACACCTTTTGTTCCTGGTTTCTTTAATGGCGACGGGCGAAGGCCGGCTTTCGTCCTCCGAAGATGACAAACGTTAATAAAATTGGCGAGGAGTTGAAATAAAGTGCGGTCGCCCTGCTAGCTTATTCATGCGGCAGCGGTGCCCGTCACTGCGTCCCGATGTGGACACGCGCTGACAGAATGCAAATGGACTTGAATCGATGATCATAGACGACGTACCCCAACTCTCGTGCCACGCGTCATTTACATTCTTCTCACGCATGGCTGAAGTCGCGTACGCTAGTTACCGAGATTTTGCTGTTTTCTGTCTGACGACAGATAATTCTGTGTAGCATATTCACGGTATCCTCCTAATGACAGATCATTCAGTATAGTATATTCGCGGTATCCTAACACTTTTTGAATCAAACATTCGAAAAATCGGCGTGTTACGTTGTTTTCTAGAAACGTCATGAATCACAAGCGTTTTATACTTCTGTTATCATGCAAGCATCTTATTTTTGGTTGAACTGAACTTTTACTCGTAATTTATCTATAAATTGCAGTATTTCATTTATAATTAATGTAAATAAAAACAGGCTTTAAATATGTGTGTTGGTAACCCCTAGTAAGAAATAGTTCTCATGTAAAATATTGCCAAGAATGAGCGCTCACAAATCTGGTGATTTGTCCCTTTGGTGTAATTTTCCATACTTGATTACGCTTTTTTTTGCATAGAGCGGAGTAACCGTGTGAAAGTATAACTTAGGAGGGCTTCATAAAAGTTTAAAGTAATCGTGAATGGACTATATCTGACAATCCAAGTGAGTAACTATATTGCGTAATAAAAACAAACAAGTAAGGNAAAGTAATCGTGAATGGACTATATCTGACAATCCAAGTGAGTAACTATATTGCGTAATAAAAACAAACAAGTAAGTATTAGCTTCTTTAAGCCAATATACATAGTACTACATTTTTAATGTGATTTTCTTTTCTGATTTTTTTATCGCATAATTTTATATTGGTATTTGTTCTACGCGCTGTAAGTTAAAATACTGTTGTTTTTCAAACTTAAATGTGCAATGTAAGTGTGCAAATGTAATTAAGAGCATTGGGTAAGCTTTCGTTTTTATTGTATAACAAATGCTTCTTAGTCTGTTGGCATAGACAGAAATATCAATATTTACAATCAGGTTAACTCGTAGGTACATTAATTAAGTAAGGTGTGCCGTGAACTAGGCAGTGTTCTTTGTATATTTCGAAATAAATTCAGGGTTCGAATGCCCGTAGTCCTAAAATAAAAATGCATAAGAGCATAATGAATGTCACTACTATGTTATGACAAAAGTTACTTGCCGATGTGTCCATGGCGTAGTTGGNTTCAGGGTTCGAATGCCCGTAGTCCTAAAATAAAAATGCATAAGAGCATAATGAATGTCACTACTATGTTATGACAAAAGTTACTTGCCGATGTGTCCATGACGTAGTTGGTTGCGTGCCGGCTTAATACGTGAGGGGTTTCTGGTTCGAGTCCACGCTGAAGTGTGGGTATAGATTTTTCAGAGTTGGAATTGGTCACCGTACCTGAGGAAGGGTGTGATGAAACTTGGAATGAGTTGCACACTCAAAATGCATGTCAATAAAAAATTTCTTCCTCAAGTGGTAACATTTCCTGCCTGGCATACTCTATAAGCATCAATTTAAAAATATCTATAAATATAAATGAATAAATTTTAAATTTAATACAGGTGTCTTTCTATAAAAAGGTTGCGGGTTCGAATCATGAGAAAACGAGGAGTGTGTTGTGTGTGTGTGTGTGTGTGTAGTAGAAGTAGTGCCAGTATAACACTGTCTCATATGTACGGGCCAACTAAAATGTGTCTATACAGTCAATTTACGGTTACTTCAAACCTTTTCTGAAGCCCTGCTTGAGTTCTACTTTCAGGTTATTCTTCCACCTCATGCAAACAAAGCCTGACCAAGTCTAGAAAATTACACCAAAGGGACCACTCACCGCATTCGTGCGCACTCAGTGTAATAATATTTTGCATAACAACTATTTCTTATTAGGCACTACCAACATACCTATATTCTCGGTTTTTTTTATTCATATTGATAATAAATTAAATATTATAATTTGTAGATATAATTTACGTAAAATTTCAATTGAAAAAAAACTCAGATACCTTTATGTTAACAAAAGTATAAAACCCTTATTTCAGATGACAAGTTTAGGAGACAACCTAAACGTCATAAATGAAGTGATTTATCACAGGTTTGATTAAAAATGTATGATAAAACCGCTAATAGGTTGTATACATAGTATTTTCTCGGTTTCTTCGCACTTTTTGAATGAAAGATTTGAAAAATCACCCCATGTATGACGTGTTTGGTTGTTTCTTAAATTTACCAGAGGCCTTTATCTCACACGTTTCATACTTTTTTATAGTAAAATTACATAATTTTTCGTAAAATTGAACTATTATTTATATTTTATCTGTAAGTACCACATGCTGGATAGCTACAAGGCGTTATAATTCAACTTTTGAAAGAAAAAAATGGGTAAGGGGGGGTGGGATTTCAAAGAGAACCGATGGCCTAAGAGCATTACATCTACTAGGCAATATTTTTAAATCTGAACATGGTAGCTATTAATCTGTTGGAAAATAATATTTACTATCATACATGGTTACACATTATTGCAAATTACAATGATGTCACGTCCAGTTTCGCTAATGTTAGAGTGATGATATCAAACAAAAATTGACACTTTTAACAGCTTTGTTCGCATTTTCGCTTTAGCAATATTTGTTGTTTAATACGGCGTAGTTTCTTATATATGTTCATAAAAACGTTCCCAACCCTCTTGCATTAAGCGTGCGTACCTCCCTCAATCATAACTTTCAGCTATAAGTCATGTTATGTTTCTCGTTCCATTTTGCATAAAGAATCACTTCACGACGTTTGTACCATTTGGTCTGAAACAACCTGTATATATGTACATACACACACACACTACCACAAATAAGGCAAACTATAGGATAGCATTAGGTCATTTAGCAAAATTTGAAGTGCCGTAATATATAACTGAATAATTTGGAAAATAATTATTTCCAATCTCATAAAGTATGTATGGCTATATCAATGTAATGTCTTCAATGTAAAAAAATTAAAAGAAAATAGAATCATGTTTGGTGTTGACATCTAACATTACATATATAAACATATAAACTATCAATAAGCCTAATTAATAATACTAGCATACACTCCACTAGCATGCACTCCCGCACGCCCAAATAAAGGTTTTCTAACAATAAGCAAACATATAGGAATTGTCACTACAGTTTGTAAACAAAAATAAAGAACAACATTATGAATGCTAAAGCAGAACCTTTAAAGTCGTGGATACTTAAACCTGGCGGAAGGGTAAAAAAATAATAGGGGTGTCAAAAGTGTTCAGTAAGACACGGGCGTGCTGCGATAAGAGACTCACTTCTAGTGTATTTTACTCAGTAAAAATGTTATACTTCTATTATTCCGCGTCTAATGAGCGGATAAGTGAAGAGGTGAGTTTATAAATAACCACACCTGTATTGGCGTATAACAATGATGGAAAAATATGGTGGGAGGAGGCCATCCCAGTTATAACCTGTTGGATCTCGAAAGTCAGGTGCCAACAGCATCACTATCAGGTATTTACGTTGCTCAATTTTTTAAACAATTAAAGGACGGAATACTCGTATACATACTGTTTTGACGGTTTTGTTAAGGTCGTATCATTAGTATAGTTTCCCTTCATGTGGACAACACATTGCAAATATAGAACGAGTTAAAATCCATATACTGCTAGTTTAAGTCATATCCAAAAAGAATGCAAATATTTCTGTTTTCTTAAGCATTTCTTTGTTGAATTTGCCACTGCAATAAAAGTGGGTTAGTCGTAAACTACTTAAATAATATATCAATTTTAATTTTCACCTTAAAAGTCGTACATACGTATACCCGTATTAACGCAGGGCTCTAACTCGGGCATTTTCACTCGTTCAAATAACTTGCCCGTAAAGGTATGGTGAATTACAGATAATTCAGTGGCACAGTAATATAAGATATCCAACAAGGCAATAATATGTTAGGCTACCTTCCACTTCCCCACGGAGCTACTTACAGTTAGTAATATTCTTACGCCGAAAACTTAACACTCAGAAATATATTAACTTCATTCTTCTTGTTTTGCAGTATTATACTCTTATATTTATATTGTACAATGAAGACTCAGTTNGAAATATATTAACTTCATTCTTCTTGTTTTGCAGTATTATACTCTTATATTTATATTGTACAATGAAGACTCAGTTTACAAGAATATAGTCAGCCTCCATTGCGTTTCCAGTAACACGAATGTTACAGATATTTTTAATCAGCTATAAACGTAACGCCTCTAAACGTTACGAGAAGAAAGAGTTGCTCTCCAAAGTATTTCACTTTGAAAGCTTAGTTTGTTGTGCAGAGTATAAACGGAACCTGCGTTACCTTCGGCTCGGCATACGGGCAGCGTTGTTCTAACCAGTTGCCTGCGAAATGAATGCACGCTTTATCCGAGAAAGACTCCGCTGCGCATATCCGATATTTGCCGTGTCCCGGCGACCTAATTATGGCACTTTCTCTCGGCCATTGAGCTCCCCTCGTGGCAACTCGCTTCCCGGGCACAAGTAGTGCACGTAGTTAGAATTGCTAATGTGCGGGGTCTTACGGCTAACGTACCGCCTGTTCTGGCCGTATTTCGCGAATAATTTGAACGCGATTGGCTGTGTGCTACATTTGCGCTACAGGAAGCCCCTGCATTAGCGAGCATTTCGTGACTTTCGCAGATAAATTTCGCGCTTCTTACAGTTATTTTCCGGCAGTCGGTCGTGTATATACGGTCACCCCAATTCTCTGCTGTTTTGGGCCACGCACCTTGGGCAGGATGTTAGTAGCTGTTTTAAATTGAATGTACTATAAATAATGGGCTTTGTCAGGGTAAGAACTACATACAATTTTACTAATATTATAAATGCGAAAGTCTGTGTGTGTGTGTGTGTGTGTGTGTGTGTGCGGTTTTTACCACTCAGTTCCATAATGGCTGAACGGATTTTCATTAAATTTGGTATATAGGTACTTTAGATCCTGCAATAGTACATGAGATACTTTTTATCTCGGAAAATTGCACGATTCCTGTGGAACAAAAACAAAACTTTATTCTGCAACGGCTGTGAACGTGACCGAACGGCTAAACGGATTTTGATGACATTTGATGTGTAGGTTCTTTAGGTCCTGGAATAGGACATAGCATACTTTTTATCCCGGAAAACGGTACGGTTCCTGTAGAATAACAACAAAACGTAATTCTGCAGCTGCGCCACTCAGTTCTATAACGGCTTAACAAATTTTGATGAAATTTGGTATGTATGTACTTTAGGTCCTGGAATACGACATAGGAAACTTTTTATCCCGGAAAATTGTACGGTTCCTGTGGAATAACAACGAAACATAACTCTGCAACGGCTGAGAACGTAACCGAAATATTTTTTTCCTCTGGTGTCAGAGTTTATCAGGACGCCCAGGGTCCTCTCAAATGGCTTAACGACTGTTATCAATCGATAACAAACGCGACCGAATATTAAACGTGCCCTCCGAAGCACGGAAGCGCTCAGATGTTATGCCACTAAATGTTCACCCATTGAAATGTGTTCTGCTGTAAACGTTGCTTAACTTTGGTGATCGATTAAGATCCCTCAGCCAAGCAAAACTTAGTACCTAGGTACACTTATTTCTAAAGCTACAGCTTGATGAAACTCACGTTTTGATTTTCATACATCGACGCTGGAAAGCGGAAATGTGGTAACTACGCGATAGTTGCACAGATACACTCCAAAAAAATTACCCTACTTCTTGGCTATCGGGTAAAAAATATTTCCTTCCTTTTGAGTTGCCGTAATCAGTTAAAAACCTAGGCCAACATAGAATAATTTTATAATTCTGTTTTCACATAAATGAATTGTCTTTTCACAATTGTACCCGAGCCAAGCCGGGCCGGTTCGCTAGTCAATAATATAGTACCACTAGATAAGTACCTTTCAATGTGTTTAAAATTGCTCCCAAAAGTTGATCATAATTTACGTATTGTAGATGAAGATTTCGAAAGTCGCGTAAGCCCTATTCAAGTTCTTGCCGAAAATTGATTGCAAGTGTTGTTTTCTGGTAAAATTCTTTGTATTTTATGTAAAAACATCAACATCTCAAAACAAAGTGTACGGATATTGCACATAAATATTGCAAGGACACTTAATCTAGATTTTTATGGAAAAGATACATTAAAGATGTTGCGGTGATTTCAATTAATGTTTTTAACTTTTTACGCCCAGCACACTGGCTGTGTAAAATAAATGTGGATAGAGACAATGGACATAACTAGGTTCGTTACGACGCTGTTACTATTTTCATAACAAATTATTTCCGTCTCTTATAAATAGGTTTCCACCTAAAAAAAATTCTGTCTAAAGTTTTAGTCATGATTAACTTACCGTTACCTTTATTAATCGCTATCCAATGATGAGTGAGAAAACTTACTTTTTGTTCTCTGACAAAGCATTCCTGCTTTCATGTTCTGTAGCTATGAAGTTAGGAGAGAGAGAGAGAGACACACACACACACACACACACACACATATATATATACATATTTGGGTGGCTCCTAACAGCGAGGTCTTGAGAACCGATAGAGTTAAGAGATCTGGGTTTTGANGAGAGAGACACACACACACACACACACACACACATATATATATATACATATTTGGGTGGCTCCTAACAGCGAGGTCTTGAGAACCGATAGAGTTAAGAGATCTGGGTTTTGATACTCAACGTAAATCTCACATCTCTTTGTTGTTTTATTGGTGCGATGTTACTACTGTATAAGATATATTATTCAAATGTTAAGGACGAAACAGATTTTCACACGTAGTGTCGCGCAGCAGTGTTTCAAATAGGTATACTGCATTTCATATAAGCAGACTAAATATTGACAGACAATGTTACTAACCTACACATTATGTAAACAGTAAATGCTCCCGTTTACAAAGTATTTTATAAACTGATGAGTTGTTGCGGGATGTATGTGGTTACGTTGGCATAATTGTGAAAGAAATTATAACTCGGGACTAAAATTTGTAATTCAAAACTTAAATATTTCTTACAACATTTATGGCGTGATATGTTTTTATAACGTTTGTTTTTGGCTTTCAACGAATTGGTTTAGAAATATTTCAAGCAGTTACGGTGGTGCATGCCGACAGTTACGATCAGTGAAACGTTTCCATCTCTGTGAACGTCATTGTGCATGTAATCTTTTTCGTGACGTGTATGCGAGTACCTTACTGGTGTCATCGGAATATTTTTATCGGTAGTTAATTATTTTTTTATTTTTTTTCATTAAGCATAGACGGTTGTAGAGGCGCCATTTTAGTGCGTTTTCTTACGTGAAATGTAATATTATTGTCACGTGTATGGTTTGGTCCACCATTTTCCGTACCGTCATGAAGCGCCATCGTTTATTTTCGTTCCGCAATTTATTAGTTTCGGGAAACTGGTGAAATGTGGTATTTACTAAATGACTCTGCAAATTATTTCGTACCAGTGGCAGGAAAACGTGTCCAAGGATGACAACGTTGTTAAGGAGTTGCAAATAGGAACGACGAACCCTTAGTCAGTGTGTTTAGTAAATAATGTATTTCTAAACGGTTAATAGAATGTTTGAAACTAACGTTACTTAGAAACCCACAATTTCAACGCTGTCTCGTAGTGTAAAAATAACACGTTTATTCAATGGAAAATTTTAACGAGCGTAAGGTTAACTGCGCCAAAAATATTTACGTACATACGGAAAGCGTTTATTATTCGCTCCAGTACGAACAACATATTTATCGCGTTTTCTCATTTCGGTGAGGTTAAAAATTTACAGGTTATAATAATTTGAATGTTCCTTCCGTAAAGGGAAAATTTGCCACTGGTCCATTAAAACAATGTGTAATTCAAAATGATAACATCTCGTAAGAAAAGCTACAAAACCATGTTGTCTCATGAAATACGTTAAAATAAAATTTCTTCCAACCCCATCCACCAGCAATAAAATAAACAGAGCCCCAGAAATATAACTTGTCCATTACAAAAACAAGTAAGTTGGAATTTTAACCTACACTGATCACAGCATTTGTTTACAGAGATTGTTTTTTTTTTCATAGACAGAACAGCTGTGGCGGAAGGACACATTGTGGCCACGCTATATTTCTAGAACTGTCAAACTTTGGTAAACTTATATGAAATGGAGTATAAAATGCATAACATAACATCGCCGAGATGTAAGACTATGGGAAAGATGAACAACAGTAGCGAAGATAAGAATCCAAAGGCTGCAAAGGACCTTTATTCAAAAACAGGTTCCGAGCACAGCAAGACATAAGACAGAAACTTCAATGTGACAGGCGACAGGCAAGAAAAATGCAGTCCTCAGTAGGGAATATGATCACTCCTGACAGCGAATGCAGGATCTGCACCGTCTGGGCATGCTCAATACAAGGTTGTCAACGAGTTCTTGAGGTATTATGTCCCATTCTTCTTGTGCTACAGATGGAATCCGCAAGGCCGTTGTTAGGAGTTGGCGAAGTGCTGACGAGGCGTCCCCCTACAACGTCCCACTCCTGTTCGGCTGCATTTAGGTCCGGGGATTGTGCGATCCAATCCATGCGGCGAATATCGTCACTCTCCAGTAGCTCAGCGACAGCCGCTGTACGATCAGGTGTAGCGTTTCCGTCCATGAAAACACCCCGGAAAAGACGCACGCGAGGAAGGAGAATATCGGTATAGTCCATTCACGGTTACTTCCAACTTTTCTAAGGGCCTACTTAAGTTCTACTTCTAATGTATGTCTCCGCCCTATTCAAACCAACGTTGACTAAGTCTAAAAAATCTCACCAGAAGGACGACGCACCGTATTCGTGCGCACTCAGTTTAATAATATTTTGCATAAGAACTACTTCTTACTAGGCATTGCCAACACGCCAATTTTCTCCTTGTTATATTTTTATTAATTTAAAATGATATATTATAATTTATAGAGCTATTTTTGAAAGTAAAAGTACAATTTTACCAAAATATGGCGCCTTTATGTTAACATAAGAATAAAGCGCTTGTGAAATGTGACATATATAGAAAACAACCAAACACGTTGTACAGGAAATGTTTTTTCAAAGGTTAAGTTCAAAAAGAATACACTTTACAATAGTGGTCACCGTGCCTTTCAACGATGTCGGAGGGGTGGTTGCATGTTCCCTGATCTCTCTATATTTATAGACGTCCGGGATTACCAGTGAGTCTAAAACTCTCAAGTCCTTGTGTGTCCTGCACCACAGCAAAGACTATCTCCGATGGGTAGGTATCAATAGCACACACCGAAGTGAAGGCTGTTCACGGTAAACTGAGCATTTTTGAAAGCCCTGCTTAGTATCTAATTGTATGCACATTCTTCTATTTGTAAAATTAGCATATCATAACATCACTTTATTCGTGCGTCGGTCAAGTAAAACTATGGATTTATTACAAAACTAATTATTTCACAAATTTTATCATTCTTACACCGATATGCATTAAATAAAACCAGAAAGAAAAAGAAAAGAGTTTCAGTTTNATTTCACAAATTTTATCATTCTTACACCGATATGCATTAAATAAAACCAGAAAGAAAAAGAAAAGAGTTTCAGTTTTCAGAATTGTTTGCCTAACATTTTCAATTCAACGATAATACATATAACTGCTTTCCCTTCGTTGTCACCAACTTCACTGGGCAGTGACATTTTTCAAAAGTGTTCAGTTTACTGTGAATAGCCTACAGTCGATGAGAGAAAAAAAATCATCTGCGTGCAGTCTCCTGGCCAATGTATAATACGATATCAATCGACCAGTGTTGCGTTGCCTGTGTATTGCGACTTCAACCGCCGCCTTTCGCCGATCTCTCCTCGATGTAGTACAATATACTGGTTATCCATTGGTTGCTCGTGCACAACCACTACTAAACCTTCGTACAGCTGTTGATGNATTTCACAAATTTTATCATTCTTACACCGATATGCATTAAATAAAACCAGAAAGAAAAAGAAAAGAGTTTCAGTTGTCAGAATTGTTTGCCTAACATTTTCAATTCAACGATAATACATATAACTGCTTTCCCTTCGTTGTCACCAACTTCACTGGGCAGTGACATTTTTCAAAAGTGTTCAGTTTACTGTGAATAGCCTACAGTCGATGAGAGAAAAAAAATCACCTGCGTGCAGTCTCCTGGCCAATGTATAATACGATATCAATCGACCAGTGTTGCGTTGCCTGTGTATTGCGACTTCAACCGCCGCCTTTCGCCGATCTCTCCTAGATGTAGTACAATATACTGGTTATCCATTGGTTGCTCGTGCACAACCACTACTAAACCTTCGTACAGCTGTTGATGNGATGTAGTACAATATACTGGTTATCCATTGGTTGCTCGTGCACAACCACTACTAAACCTTCGTACAGCTGTTGATGACGTTCAGAATGCCGTCGAAGCTCGTGACACGACGCTGTGCGCGATCCCGAACTGATCTTCCACGCCAGCCACACTTCGACGTTCTACCTACTTCCCGATGATTCAATCTCGGGTAAAGTCATCCTGATGTCGTATACGGGGCTACCTGTTGGCCTTGGCTGACGTCAGACAACCCAACGTCGTCCAACCCGATGCGGACTGTGCAATGGTTTCTACTGAAATGCTGTCGCGCACACCGCAGTCGTACATTATACCCTTCTCACACGCCCACATTACGTCATGCTGCGTAAATGAGCTACCTACCGGACTTCGGGTGAACTCCTGATTGGTCTTTCATTCGGCGCTTCCTGTCCGTTCAGCTGTTACGTCAACCTCCCCACTTCGTCCTTAATGTTCACATGCCAGTGTGATAGAGAGTATTATGTGGACCTTAGATAGAAAATGTTGACCGTAAATAATTATAGTATATTTTTATATACCTTCATGAAAGAAAGTGTTATTCCAGGAATTTCTAACGGAAGAATTAACATAGATAGATTTAAAGCGTACCCATGGTTGAACTCAAACCTCGGGCTATCGTTGCAATCAGTAGTGTCTATGCTGTTACGCAAATATAAAATCCATTATGATCTGAGCTTGCCCAATTATAATTTGAGTCCTCCGCGTGAGTTTCTGATGCCAAGAGGCTTCAAAATTCTTGAGCACAGCCTAGAGTAATACGAAGGGCATGCATGGAAAGAGGAGGAAGGAATAAATCACAGTGTTTCCCTTCGGTAGCCGCGAAACATAAATATAAGCGCGACTGTTCCAGTTCTGGATTTTATCGCACCACTTTGTACAGTTGGCACGACGTCTCGTGGAAAGAGTCGAAGATTTTTTGGATAAGGGGGGAGGGTAATGTGGGAGCGGCTCTAGAAATTCCCTAAGGAAAGAAATCAAACTGCCTTCCAAAAATATGGTCCTGTATCGCTCGATAGAAATGCACAAATATCTGTCGCTAGCAAGAAATAGTGCATGTGAAAGTTGCCAAAACCGTTAAGTGCCCTTATCTCGTGACGGAAGTGCAAATTCTCCGCTAAGTAGCCTTGTGGTTTGCAGTATGCCCCGAATATCCCAGTCTCGTGAAATTCCAATAGTTCACTCTTGTTCATAGCTGCTGTCTAAAGATCGTAATACATGTGGAAAGAAATTTATTGATCACTAGCTGACCCGGCAAACGTTGTTTTGCCATAAAAAGTATTTCTAGTGATTAGAGTATTAGAAAAAAATAACTATAACTTATTCTAAGTGTGTGAGGATGTGGTATATAAGTGGAAGAGACATGGAGCTCTGTGGACGATGACGGAATATAAAATTAGATAATTTAATAAATATTAATAAAATGGAAATACAAACAATTACAGCTTTGCGATCAATAATAAAGTTAATTAAGAAGTACACTTAATTATTGAAAATATAATTGTAAACACGTCACTANCGTTATGTTGTTTGTAATTGCTGAAACGTTTGAGTGAACGTTATAGATTATTCATAATCCTTTGGTACGTAGGCGAACGGTATTGTCGTTATGTTGTTTGTAATTGCTGAAACGTTTGAGTGAACGTTATAGATTATTCATAATCCTTTGGTACGTAGGCGAACGGTATTGTCGTTATGTTGTTTGTAATTGCTGAAACGTTTGAGTGAACGTTATAGATTATTCATAATCCTTTGGTACGTAGGCGAACGGTATTGTCGTTATGTTGTTTGTAATTGCTGAAACGTTTGAGTGAACGTTATAGATTATTCATAATCCTTTGGTACGTAGGCGAACGGTATTGTCGTTATGTTGTTTGTAATTGCTGAAACGTTTGAGTGAACGTTATAGATTATTCATAATCCTTTGGTACGTAGGCGAACGGTATTGTCGTTATGTTGTTTGTAATTGCTGAAACGTTTGAGTGAACGTTATAGATTATTCATAATCCTTTGGTACGTAGGCGAACGGTATTGTCGTTATGTTGTTTGTAATTGCTGAAACGTTTGAGTGAACGTTATAGATTATTCATAATCCTTTGGTACGTAGGCGAACGGTATTGTCGTTATGTTGTTTGTAATTGCTGAAACGTTTGAGTGAACGTTATAGATTATTCATAATCCTTTGGTACGTAGGCGAACGGTATTGTCGTTATGTTGTTTGTAATTGCTGAAACGTTTGAGTGAACGTTATAGATTATTCATAATCCTTTGGTACGTAGGCGAACGGTATTGTCGTTATGTTGTTTGTAATTGCTGAAACGTTTGAGTGAACGTTATAGATTATTCATAATCCTTTGGTACGTAGGCGAACGGTATTGTCGTTATGTTGTTTGTAATTGCTGAAACGTTTGAGTGAACGTTATAGATTATTCATAATCCTTTGGTACGTAGGCGAACGGTATTGTCGTTATGTTGTTTGTAATTGCTGAAACGTTTGAGTGAACGTTATAGATTATTCATAATCCTTTGGTACGTAGGCGAACGGTATTGTCGTTATGTTGTTTGTAATTGCTGAAACGTTTGAGTGAACGTTATAGATTATTCATAATCCTTTGGTACGTAGGCGAACGGTATTGTCGTTATGTTGTTTGTAATTGCTGAAACGTTTGAGTGAACGTTATAGATTATTCATAATCCTTTGGTACGTAGGCGAACGGTATTGTCGTTATGTTGTTTGTAATTGCTGAAACGTTTGAGTGAACGTTATAGATTATTCATAATCCTTTGGTACGTAGGCGAACGGTATTGTCGTTATGTTGTTTGTAATTGCTGAAACGTTTGAGTGAACGTTATAGATTATTCATAATCCTTTGGTACGTAGGCGAACGGTATNTAAGGGTTGGTGGTAGAAGGGTGAAAATTTAGGAGGGTATGTATATTTTGATGCCACATCATAAAAAAATAAAAATTTTGTTCAAACAATAAAAAAACATTGTTTGGGGGTGGCCACCCTTATTACTTAGAGGTGNCATAAAAAAATAAAAATTTTGTTCAAACAATAAAAAAACATTGTTTGGGGGTGGCCACCCTTATTACTTAGAGGTGAAAAAAATAGATATAAATCTAGTCTCAGACCTACCGAGTATACATAAAAAATTTCATAAAATCGGTCCAGCCGTTTCGGAGGAGTTCAGTGACTAACACTGTGACGGGAGAATTTTATATATTAGATATTTTAAATATTACCGTTTGTACTGCCAAGATAAAATGATAATATTGAAGTAGACGCGGCCATATTTTTCATTTAATGCTTATTCATGTTTCAATTACTTTTATGCTTGAAGAGGAAACTGCACGGGTAGAGGTTTCATTACTTTTTTTTATTTTTTTTATTTTTTGGATTTACTATTGTTTCCTCGGGCCAAAATATAAGTAAAGTAAATAAAAATACATTGAATGGGGAAATTAAAATATGGATTATGATAATTAAATTATTATATTATGTTCACTTACTTAACCAATCATACAGTTCTGACGCGCGGCGCGTAATTAAACGTTCAAAATAAAGTTGCGGATGAATCCTGTTTTTGGCACAGCAAAGTAAAGTGATTTGAGAAACAAAGCACATGATTTCTGTTTATGTCACTAGAGTTACACACACTAAATTTCGAGACGAAGGTAAAAAAAAGAGCATTATTGTAACTGTAATCAGTAACTTGACGTAAATGGTTTGTAAGGCCGTTCAGAAACAATCCTTTAGAAATATAACATTGAAATACACGAGGTCATATTTTTCATTTATTGCTTATGCATGTTTCAAACCAGAACCTCGCCTATTTCACCCTACATGCATGTGGTATTGTTTTCCCAATTCGTTCCATTCATGTATTCGTGTAGAGTCGTGATATATATATTTTTTTTCGTGCTTCTTTATCGCAAATCTGTATGTCATCTTCCAATAATACTTTTGCCGGATATTTTACGAATAATGTAATTTTTCTAAGACTGGAATATTTGTTTCTTCTGTATCAAAACGTGTTGGGATATTTTTTGTATTATTAGGGATAATGATAATGGATGGTTGTCAGTGATGTTTGTGGTATATTACTATTCGTTTACATTTTTTTTTTCAGTAATGCATCACTCCACTTGCCTTTAAGATAAATTCATACAGTCACACACGAAATGTTGTTTTACAGAATCAACATTATATTATTACGTGAAAATTAATATATTACTGGGTTAAACACTCAAACCCGATAAACAGTTTTAACACACAGCCACGGTTTTAGTTACCAGAGTAACCGAGAGTAACCGATTTGTCACCGTTTGTAGAATTCGTTTAAAGAGTTTATGTATCGATTATCTGGAAAGAAAATATGTGCTTTATCATTCGCATTGTACGAATTACCGTAAATAATTTAATTTTTTCTTAAAAAGGAGGCTACAGTATTTTCTTTGTTCACGCTTATTTGACACCAATTTCTTTAAGGAGCTAAGTTAAAGCTATATGTGTTGCTTAATTTACTAAACAGTATCTGAATAAATGTAAATTTATTCAACACGAATATTTTTGTTTTTATTACATATACTTACGAATATTTGGAGCCGATTTTTTTGTGATGAAGATTTTGAGGAAGTTGAATGATTTGGTTACATTTTTTATAGGGAATGGCTATGAACTCGTGAAAGACATTTTCTTTTATAGAAATAATGCACCTAACGTCAAGTTAAACAAATATACTTTAATTTTTTTTTAACAAATTCAATTACATATTCAAGAAAAGTGACGTAATTATTTTTATTTGCTGCAGTGTGTTTCTTGTTGGTTTACGTGTAAAAAATGCCACTTTGTTCTACGAGCAGGACAGGTTTCCACCCCCCCCCCCNCAACCCTTTTTTCTCTTTCTCAGAACATTATAGCATATGAATGATGAAAGTAGCTTGTTATTTGTGCTGACTTTTTTGCTTTTTTTTTGTTTTTTGTTACAAAACGTTATACCGTATCACAAATCCTTTAGCTGATGTTGCAGATAAAACTGAATGCCGAAGGGTTTTCATTTCGTGCCGCTGAAGACAATGAATTACGGAGGTGTGCCTTCAGGTAGCTGATAAAATCTTGCAAACATACGCTGCCGTGAAACGAGGTGGGAGGGAACATGCTACCAGCTCATTCTCTTCTGTCCAAGGGGGTAGGGGTACCACTTGTTTCAGATGAGGTTAGTGAATAGACCGCCCCATCGTTTCTGCCCACAAAACCCTTTCTCCATTTTGTTTACGCCTCGCCTTTTTGTTCTCCTATATGCAAAGTTAATTTTTGTGACCGGCAACAAATGTTTATTAGAATTTTTTTCTTGTTCTCTGAGAATAAATAGAGAAAATCAATAAATGGTGTAAAAAGCAATGTTCATTATGCTTATTTTTAAATTAAATTTGTTTGTAATTGCTGAAACGTTTGAGTGAACGTTATAGATTATTCATAATCCTTTGGTACGTAGGCGAACGGTATTGTCGTTATGTTGTTTATTTGTTGGGTAACTTTCCTTTTATGTTAATAAAACAATTTTTAAAACAGTAATGCAAGACATTTATTCCCAACAATAATACATCGTGTTATATTATTTTTATATGAACGTCTCTCTTCCATCTTTCAAACGCAAGATGTGTCCTTTAAAAATCTTTGGTTTAGTCTCAAAAGAAACAGGGCCTAATATCAAGGGAAATTATATATAAAAGAGGGAATAGGTATCCTGAATCAAAATTACCTTTAGAAGCACCCTCTGTTATAAATATCATGACAGTCACTTTATTCATTTACAAATATTAAATTATAATTCAGTTTTGCTGCTTGGGGATGTGGAGACACAGTCATAGAACTTATGGTTAATAATTATTAAGTAGCACCAATGAGTACTGTTAATAGAGCAATGCCAGTATGCTAATCATTGTCCTAAGGCAGTTCATCTCGCCGTTTATTTCTCGCAGGCGATTAGTGCTGATGGCGGCCGACATATCTACATCGCTTCGTTCTACTCTGTATCCGAGTGTTACATATCGGCGAGATAGTTTGGGCAGCTGAGCATGATGTTATGTTGCTCCTTTTTAAAACAAGAACGATAGGTCAAGAGAGCGTTCGGGTAATATCCATTACATCTTCAATTATCCTTACAAATCTTCGTAATGAAAATGTATTACCTGACATGAAAAATCAAAGCTAGGCATGATATAGACGACTACTTGACGAATTTTTTTAATACTGGTACGGTTTCAATTATACCTGTATTTTCCCATGTGGGATTTATATTATTAAATAGTTAGGTAATATTTGATTACGGTTACAGAAGTAAAACTAATAATGGAAGAAAAATAAGTTAGATTTCTAAATAACTGTTAAGATGTTACCTATGTATTGACTAGCTTGGTTTTTAAATATTGACTCCGAAAATTAAGTTACGGAGGAAAATACGAAAATACAAGATAGCTGATATACTTCCCTCTTAATAAATAAACCAGGAATGTGTAGAAATATGTTATTTAGAGATAATTAAAAGACATGTGACTTAAAATAAGGATCGATTTATTACAAAATGTGTGGCGTCAGTCTCCAGGAAATAAGGGCCAGAAGGAAGGTAGAGAAGTATAATAAGGAAATGAACTTACCCAACCTCGAACCCGCGAGTACTTGTTGGCCGCCCAGCGAGGGGGGGGGAGACGTCCA
>NQII01000726.1:575830-605239 GCA_002778355.1 Clitarchus hookeri
CCCCCCCCAAATTCCTCTGCTGCTTCCCCCCTTCATAGCGATTGGATTTGACGTGGTTGGCAGGTGGGGTTTAAGTTCACATTGCTCGTATCCTTTCGTCACTTTGACTGAAAGCCGTTCACGGTAAATTGAGCACTTTTGAAATCAACCTTTGAAAAATGTCACTACCCCTTTCTGCATTACTAACACACTGACTGACTGGCTTGGACTCAGTAAAGTTACTAACGACGGAGAGAAAACAGTGTCATGTCTTTATAATGAATTAAAAGTGTCTAGTAAACATTTGTGAGTAGTAAAATAATTTATTTCACTTTTTTTTTGTGTGTTTAAGTAAAATAATGAGGAAATTTGTAAAATATTTACGTCTATAATAATTTCACAGTTTCACTTTAGCGACGCATGAATAAAGTGATCAGGTTCATAGCAATGTTAATTATACTTATGATGGAAACACACAATGTGCATACAAGTAGATCTTAAGCAGGGCTTTCAAAAGTGCTCAGTTTACCGTGGACAACTTATAGTCAGCTGGACCCACATATTGGTCCNGATCTTAAGCAGGGCTTTCAAAAGTGCTCAGTTTACCGTGGACAACTTATAGTCAGCTGGACCCACATATTGGTCATACCTCGACGGATTGTCCAGCTTGTTTAGACTTTTGAAATTTCAGTTCTGTTTTTGAAAATTGTTTATAAAACTGTGCTGCCCTCTTTACGGGCCTATATNTACCTCGACGGATTGTCCAGCTTGTTTAGACTTTTGAAATTTCAGTTCTGTTTTTGAAAATTGTTTATAAAACTGTGCTGCCCTCTTTACGGGCCTATATTGCACAAGATTGCGTAACGAAGAGAGCCGAGTGTAACAAGAATGTAACGTCTTTGCCATGCTTTACAACCTTTTTAACTACGGAAGTTATCGTTTTTGATTACTTAAATAAAGTTACCTTAATCAATGACTAAAGTATCTTTTTAAATACACCTTTAAAAACGCATGACCTGGTTAACCATGATATAAGGGTGACATGTAGGCCTTTTTAACACTAACTTGTTTGTCTACCCTCAGAGCATCATAATCTGATATTAACCAAAATCGCAACATTTATGACTTAGATCCATTTTAACACTCACCCATTAATTTATTAAAATTATTTTTGATACATCAATATTAATATTNTCTGATATTAACCAAAATCGCAACATTTATGACTTAGATCCATTTTAACACTCACCCATTAATTTATTAAAATTATGTTTGATACATTAATATTAATATNTTTTAACACTCACCCATTAATTTATTAAAATTATTTTTGATACATCAATATTAATATTTTTTTACATACAACAATATTAATTATTATGACTGCCATACTTGACGAAGGTTGTATTGCAAAATGTGCTCTCAGAAGCAAACAGAAACGATATTCACTTAAATATTGATTTAAAATACATTTAGTTGATTTGAAACATTTAAATAAATACACACATCATTGCAAAATATTTTACAGTGTTACAAAATATAAGCATTCTTCTTTCATTTGCGGCATATATCGTATGTTTCTGTTAATTTTGGTAGTGTGTTTAATACTTCATATAATTTATTGGCGGTTTCTTCAAACTTTTTGAATCAAGCCTTTGAAAAATCACCCCATACATGGTGTACTTAGTTCTCCCCTAAATACTAAATGTATTATAATCGTTTTATACTTCTGTTAGCGTATACGTATCTTAATTTTTGTCGAATTGAACATTTCCTCATATTTTACCAACAAATTATAATATTAATTTTATATATAATATGAATAAAAAAACCGGGGGTGTGCTAGCCTTTAGTGTAAATTTTCTAAACTTAGTTGATCTTTGTTTGCATGAAGCGGAGGAATATCCTGAAAGTAGAAATTGAGCAGGGCCTCAGAAAAGTTAGAAGTAACCGTGAATGGACTGCAATAAGCGCTGCGTGTTGTACAGTCGGATGCAGTGNCAGGGCCTCAGAAAAGTTAGAAGTAACCGTGAATGGACTGCAATAAGCGCTGCGTGTTGTACAGTCGGATGCAGTGTTCCAATGACAGTCACTCTCCTTCAACCTTAAAGTATCGTTGACAGCAAGGTCATTAGACACAAACAGTAACGGGACAAGTTAATAAAATACACGCCACAGGACCGAGAATTTTGTTTAATATTCCCGTTGTCGTTTCGTATGGTTATATTGGTGAGAAATAGTTCCTCTTTATGTTGCGAAATTTTTCTTCCTTTTAATTTGCAGTCAGCATAGGGAATGTACAGCGCGCAGTTTAATTCTGAATATATTTTAATTAGACTACTACCGTTAAGGCGGTAGTCTACTTGAAACAATCCCAGCGTTTGAGGCTCAGAAGCGCGGGAGCGGTAAGGGCGTAACTGCCACACGCATCAAATGCGCCATCGCCGCTACGCGCAAGGCTCTTAACTGGAGTTCAGTGTTCTCGTCGTGTTGCATGTACCTATGGAACTTTAAACGGTGGCCCTATTACTGTATTTGCTTGAAGTCTGTAGCAAGGTCCAATGCAGGCTTCTATAGTAATTTCTCTCGTGTCTGGGTAGTGTGTTTTTAGACATAGCAGACTGAAAAGACTGTTTTTAACGATCTTGGAGGGCCCCAAAATGATATCTATAGCATGCGCGTTACCTTGAAAATACCATTTCTTCATCGTCTCGGGTATATGTTTTCTTTTCGTGGGTAAACATGTTGGCGGACACGTTTAACAGTTTCGTCGGTAAAAGTGAATTTCAAACACTCTACAGCGCAGTTCAAATGCAGGCGACCGCCTTACACCTGAAAGACATGTCCAGCGCAGGTGTGTTGCAGTCGAGGCGGGTTGCTAGATGCGCCCATTATACTGCAGTATGGGAGGCTGGCGGCTAGTAGTGCGTAAAGCGCAGTTAACAGGGTCGGGCGGGAATGGCACGGCAGTAATGCTGCAGGGGTGGAATGCATGATGAGAGGGGAGAATGTAGCTCCCCCCCCCCCTACCTAGCGCTGCCCATCGCCCATTTCAGTCCCCGGCGGCGGGATATCAGATGAACGGCTCAAAGTAGGTGTAAAACAGGGATTCTGACGCACTTTGTGGTAAACATTGTAGATCATTACCGTGCCTAAAAAATGATCACCGCAAGTTATAAAACAAAAAGGGAATGTAGTCGAATGTCATACAGTTGAATTAAAAGTGTTACGTAAACATTTTAGTAAACACTGTAATTATTTCCCTCGCTTTTTCTGACAATTTCACAGTTTCACTGAACGGACGCATGAACAAAGTAGTCAGGTGCATGGCAATGTTAGTTTTACATGTCGTGGAAGACTACACAATGTCCATACAAGCAAGTCTTAAGCAGTGCTTTGAAAAGTGCTCAGTTAATCGTGAACCACCCATACGCATGCGCAGAGAGAACGCACAGGCTTCAAAACACCAGAACCGCGCGCAGTGAACTACGCGCGAAGCCAGTGACTCGGAGTTCTTAGAGAGGTGAAACGGTGGTGGGGCCCGCTGCGAACTATCGCCACACCGGCCAGCAATATCGCGGAACCTCGTTCACCAATCAGCTCTTGGAGACTTACTTGCCAGCCGGCAGCCCGACCAATAAGGAATATTCAATAACGCGCGACAGCCAATCAGACTCAAGTTCCGTTTCCGAGGCCACTGAGCTGTATTAAATTAAATTGTTTGTGTGTGAAACAGTTATAAGCAAACATGTTTATTTTTGTGGAACTTCGTCTTCATGTTTTGTGTTAACTGATAATGGGAACACCATGTTGTTCATTAAATGTTTTACAACAATTTGGTTGAAATACTTTTGACTTGATTAAACTGCTATTTCAAAATTATTAATATTAAACTGTAACAGAAAAATAATTATATTTGGTTTTCTTGTGTTTATAATTGGATGCTGTAGGATTTTTTTTTTGTTATATTGGACTTTTACTTTTATTGTATGTATAAATTATAATTTTTCATATATAATTAATATGTGTTGGTAACGTCTATTAAGAAATATTTCTCATTCAAAATGGTATTAAACTGTGATTCTACAAATGTGGAGCGTGGTCCTTTTGGTGTAATTTCCTAGACTTAGTTAAGCTGTGTTTGCCTGGAAGTAGAACTTTAGCAGGGCTTCGGAAAAGTTGGAAGTAATCCTTAATGAACTATAGTTCTAACTAAGGATAGTTCTACTAAGGTTGGAACAAGACGTGGTTTCTTATGGGAGAGTTTGGCATACGGAATATTGCCGCCACAAGGTGCGCAGTGTTCCAGAAGGTAACTTGTAATTAGAATTGTAAGNAGAGTTTGGCATACGGAATATTGCCGCCACAAGGTGCGCAGTGTTCCAGAAGGTAACTTGTAATTAGAATTGTAAGAGACGTAAATTATAAAAGAGAAAGATATTTTACTTAGTTACGGAGTTATTTTATATTTTATTTGTGATTATTGCAATTATCCTGTTTTTTAAAGCAGAAAATAAAGAAAAACTGGTACATTGCCGACACTAGCGTTACCTAGTGGCGAAAATGTCTGTTTGTCAAACTTTTAACATTGATTTAATAAACCCTTTATTAAAAATAACCTTATCCTAACTACAGTCTATTCTCGGTAAAGTGGACACTTTCGAATGTCCTATCATTTGGAATAGTAGTCATACATGTGTTTTATTTTAGCCTTAGACGTTAACTTCTGAGTGCGGTGGAATATATACACTGTGTTTGTTACTTATATGGCAACATTTGTTATAAAAAGATGGTTAAAGGATAAGAAATGGCTGAAAGTGGACTACAGTGAGCATTGTGTCTGCTTGGCTGCTGCGTTGTGCATAACGTTCCCTGTTTGCCAGGCTGACGGTCGGCGAGTTAAGTCACCGGGCTGGGATTGGCCGACGGCGTTCCGTCGCGATGCTGGGGCCCTATTCTGTGTAACTTTTCACTGTCGCTGCTTTAAAGTCATTTATCTCGGCGAAACAGTATTCTGTAACTCAAATTGTCGCCATGATGGTCTTACGAAAATGCCTCGTGACTGTCATTATGTAAATACAGGCCAACAAGTTGTCTNTCAAATTGTCGCCATGATGGTCTTACGAAAATGCCTCGTGACTGTCATTATGTAAATACAGGCCAACAAGTTGTCGTTCATGAGCGTCAGTGGCTGGCTTTACCGTGAAAAGCCCTTGCGTGCCGGTGCGCGCCCGGCCCAGCAACACGCGGCGAAGTTTGCCGGTGGAGCGTCCTGGTGTTTGGCTACCGCAAGGAAGGGGGAACGGGGGTCGCAACGCTGCCGGCCCCCGCACTCAGTATGCACATAATAATCGACTGCGGTTCGCGNTCAAATTGTCGCCATGATGGTCTTACGAAAATGCCTCGTGACTGTCATTATGTAAATACAGGCCAACAAGTTGTCTTTCATGAGCGTCAGTGGCTGGCTTTACCGTGAAAAGCCTTTGCGTGCCGGTGCGCGCCCGGCCCAGCAACACGCGGCGAAGTTTGCCGGTGGAGCGTCCTGGTGTTTGGCTACCGCGAGGAAGGGGGAACGGGGGTCGCAACGCTGCCGGCCCCCGCACTCAGTATGCACATAATAATCGACTGCGGTTCGCGNATTATACTCGCCTTCATACCTCTGAACGTCAGACCACAGAAGAATAACGCTGCGCAGTCCCCACTGATGCTTTGTCATCTAGGGTTCCTGTTCGATACATCTATAGTTATCGACACCATGCATAACATATCGAAAAAAATATTCACGTTTTATATGTTGTCTCTATGTGCTGGAGGAATACGAACTGTATGTTATCAGTATCGCTTATATTGTCCGTTCACGGTTACTTCAAACTTTTCTGAAGCCTTGCTAAAGTTAAATTTCCAGATTACTCATTCTCTTCATGTAATCAAATCTTGACCGAGTCGAGGAAATTGCACCAAAATGCCAACGCACCGCATTCGTGTGCGCTCAATGTAATAACATTTTTCATGAGAACTTTTTCTTAGAAGTAATTGCTAACAAACCTATTTTCTCTCTGTTTTTATTCGTAATCATTGTAAATTAAAAGAAAAATTGTACATAAAATATGACTCAAAAGTTCAAATTTATCAAAAATAAGATACTTCGATGTAACACAAACATAAAACGCTTACGACACATGACATATTTAGGAAACAATCAGACACGTCAGACATGGGGTTATATTTCAAAGGCTTGATTCAAAAAGTGTGAAGAAAACATGAATAGTCTAGGTATATCAGAATGTTTTTGAACAACACCGACACGTTCCAGCAGGTTATTTCTTTCTAAAATATAAGTGGAAAAACTTTGTACATCGTTTCACTTAAGTGATTATTAAAGGAGTTACTCACCTCCAAACATATATTTTAAATAATTTTAGTAGAAAAATATTATTACTACATGCGATTAAGAGAAAAATTGGTGAACAGTAATTTGTGTAACGGAGATATTAGGTTAATATCATCCCCCTTTGTTAAGTAAATAGAGGTTGCCACCCAATGTTTGAACGAAACAAAGCTGTATACGATTAGTTTGCACAAGTCATGAATCAGTAATTCTAAACTAATAGAAAATGTCGTCTTGTTGGAACACCCTCAGGTGAACCGTTTTCAAGAAATCCTTGCGGAAATATCAAAACAGAAGGTGAATGGCGTAGCAACTCAGCAACACACAATATACTGAACTTGTGACAGAACGTAACGCAATTAAAAAAAAAACGAAATATGCTCGCTCTACTTTTAATGTGCAAAGAGTCCTGTGATAGGTGCGAGTACGGGTGAGTTGCATTAACGGACGATGATGGTACGTTTATGTGTCGTACAGTACCAAGGGTGCATATTAGTAAACAGGTAATAATTTACCGTGACTGCAAAATGAACACAGCGCAGATAATACAGTTGTAAACTAATGTATTGAAACATTACAAACACCTACANTGTGCAAAGAGTCCTGTGATAGGTGCGAGTACGGGTGAGTTGCATTAACGGACGATGATGGTACGTTTATGTGTCGTACAGTACCAAGGGTGCATATTAGTAAACAGGTAATAATGTACCGTGACTGCAAAATGAACACAGCGCAGATAATACAGTTGTAAACTAATGTATTGAAACATTACAAACACCTACATTTACAAAAGTAAGTGCACCAATCTCATTGTTTACACGAACTGTTCGAAGGTTCTGCCATGGGCTTCAAGATATTAGCATTCTATAACGAAAATCATTACAGTGTAACCGAAAAAAAAAGTAACTAAGAACAAATAATAGTATATATGGGATAGAATATAAACGATTGATTAACTAGTTAAACATTCTCACAGTTATTCCTAGCCGTAGGAATGATGGCTGCTCCATATCAGTACTATATTTTGATCCTGGACTTGATGACTAATAGCAAGTCTTGGTTACCTTGTGTGTAGGAAAGTGCGGGGGGTTTTTTTGTGAGAGCCCTTGTGAGCACTTAGCTTCCGCCACTCTAGCCGTAATTATTTTAGCGAAATTCGGGTGTCCGTATAAACACCGAATAAATATTTATGTTTCAGTAGGGCCGACCTCCCGTGGCGCAGTCGGTTGGTGCGCCGCCGGTTTGCGGTGCAAGAGGTTCTGTGTTCGAATCCTAGGTAAGGCACGGGTGTCAGTTTAAGTTATGTCGTAAGTTAGTTTATAAATCGTCGTCTGATAAGCCTTCAGTTATAACACTGGGGGAAGTTAATAAACCATTTCCCAAAAAATCACACAATCATGTTTTGTTAGGACGGCTTGTGATCACGTTTGGGCATGCTGTCTCGCACAAGAAGGTCACGCTGTTCGCCTGACCAAGTGTAGTTGAGTTGAGAGATTTGGGCGGCTCTTAACAACGACATGAGAGCCGGTGATGATGAAGTGAGATGAGAACAGAGCAGCGCCGGAATGCAAGGGTAGGGGAAACGGGAGATCCCCGAGAAAGCCCGCTGGCCAGCGGCATCGTCCGGCACGATTCCCACTTGTGAACCGGCTGGGATTGAAGCCCGGTTTGCCTTGGTGGGAGGCGAGAAGTCTAACCACTACACCACCGCGGCCCCATCCATATCAGTGCCATATTTTGATCCTGGACTTGATGAGTAATAGCAAGTCTTGGCCGCCTTGTGTGCAGGTGAGTGCGGGAGCTCTACGGGTCTTTCTGTGAGAGCCCGCAGGGGCACTCAACCTCTGCCACACTAGCCATACGATTTGTTCGCGAAATCCGGGTGTCCGTAGAAATAACTAATTAATTTTTGTGTTTTGGTAGGTTGGATTGTGATCACGTCTGGGTGCGCTATCGCTCACAATAAGGTCAAGTTGTCCACCTGACCAAGTGGAGGACTCACGATATGTAAAGTTTTTTGACTCGATCGAAGGAAGGAGGGTGAAGGAGGGAGGAGGGGTGTGTCTTGGTGTGGATATAGGAAACGTGGCCACGCGCTCTCAGCGTATTGTGCCGGCGATGTGGGTCATTGGGTGGGGCCTAGGTAGCCCACCGAGACCCAGGTCGATATGCGAGAAGCACGGTGACTTGTCAATGCATCACCTCCTATCATCTGCGGTCCGAAGCTATCCTCCAGAGGAAAGCGCCCCCCTCGAAGGTAAGGCCGCAAACCGCTCCTCCTGCTGTAAGCGTGAGGGGAATAAACCCACCACGTTCAAATGCACACTTGAATATATTCCCTGTCGTCGGCAAAGTGGTACGTGGCACACAGGGTATTCGGCGGCTGCTCTCCTCGAAGCTTCATTACAAGATAAACGTGAAGGTGTTCCCCGGTTCTGAAATTTACAGTAGTGTCCAGGGTCAAGTGTTTCAGCCTTGATCTACTAACACAGTAACCGCACAATGTTCCCTCAGCTACCACAAGATGTGTTCAAAAAATACTTCATTGTTCTATTGGAACCTATTACGCACTCGTTACAAAAAAAACATATTTCCAGATCTTAGCAGGAAGTAGTTTTAATCATACACTATTTTGCAAGGTCTCTTCGCCTCATCAAGGGGAATTGTCGTGAACACGACGCTGAATTTTTGTACAACCACGCAAACGAACGCGCTGGTTTGCATATCGTGTGATTAATATAAAAGGTCATGTGATTTGAGCACGGTCAATTAGTCTTTCAATTGGCAGACACCCGGCCAGTAACAAACGTTGCTTAGTGCAGGATGGCTATCAGATATAATTTGAACCAATAGTGTAGCATTGGTAGTGATACAGGCGACTCGCTTGTAGATTGTTCTCGAATTCCTGTGAATGTGTCCAGTCCTCGGTGAGTTAACGGTTTCTTGAAGCTCTTCCGCACTTGAGTTGATGATCATAAGAAACTGAGCGCTCATGTTCGCCACCACAGCTCAAAAACCGACACTCCAAAGAAGATCACAACGTACGCGTCTGGAACGTAGGCACTGTGTGTCCAAAAAACCGTTGAGTTTGAATTTCAGTTTGTGACTACACAAAAATATTATTTTCAGATTTGTTTGCAGTTTCACTTGAAAAGGACTTACGATTGCAATCGACTTGACTCTCGTAAAATGTTCTGGCATTTCAGAGCCATGTGTGCAAGTTATAAATCACTCCTAAACACATTTTCAAAAGAGTCACTCAAAACAGTTCTTCCACTAATATCAAATTGTATTTCTTACCAGCAAAACCCTTCACGTCAACGACCAAGATTGACCACACTAACGTAACTTGTACTCTAAGAGTGTGACGACTTTCCCCTATTGCTGGACACACGCGTCTTCGTGAGTTTGAAACAAAGAAAAACACGCAATATTTTCCGAGTCGTAACGCTTGTGACGTACTAAAAATATTTTTTATTTATTCACGCGAATGATGTCCAAAACGATGNCGTACTAAAAATATTTTTTATTTATTCACGCGAATGATGTCCAAAACGATGAGGTAAGTCAACAGAATATTGTTTGAAGTTAGGATAAAAACGTCCCGTTGTTACTATTAAAATATAAATATTTTGCTGGAATACATCGGATTAATGCGTATTATGACTGACTTACTCTGTTAAAATAACACAAATTACGTACTAAAAAATAGATGTTCTGTAAGGCACACGTTTTAGTAATACAGCCTAAGATATCCTACGACTATTTCAAGCTCCCATGGCACTAATAATGCAGTTCTTGCATTATTTATTTTTGAGGATTGTGCAGGTTTGCTAAAAGATATTCACGATAAAGTGAGCACTTTTGAAATCAAACTCTGAAAAATGTCACTGCCGCTATCTGCATATATTTTAACGGGCACACTGACTGGCTGGCGCCAAGTAAAGTTGGTAACGACGAATGNTGCTGAACACACGCGTCTTCGTGAGTTTGAAACAAAGAAAAACACGCAATATTTTCCGAGTCGTAACGCTTGTGAAGTACTAAAAATATTATTTATTTATTCACGCGAATGATGTCCAAAACGATGAGGTAAGTCAACAGAATATTGTTTGAAGTTAGGATAAAAACGTCCCGTTGTTACTATTAAAATATAAATATTTTGCTGGAATACATCGGATTAATGCGTATTATGACTGACTTACACTGTTAAAATAACACAAATTACGTACTAAAAAATAGATGTTCTGTAAGGCACACGTTTTAGTAATACAGCCTAAGATATCCTACGACTATTTCAAGCTCCCATGGCACTAATAATGCAGTTATTGCATTATTTATTTTTGAGGATTGTGCAGGTTTGCTAAAAGATATTCACGATAAAGTGAGCACTTTTGAAATCAAACTCTGAAAAATTTCACTGCCGCTATCTGCATATATTTTAACGGGCACACTGACTGGCTGGCGCCAAGTAAAGTTGGTAACGACGAATGNTCACTGCCGCTATCTGCATATATTTTAACGGGCACACTGACTGGCTGGCGCCAAGTAAAGTTGGTAACGACGAATGGAAAGTAGTCCCGTATCTTAACGTTGAATTAAAAATATCAAATAAACAATAGTGAATACTGAAATTATTTCTGTCGTTTCCTGTTTTATAATGCATGCATATGTAACAGTAAGCAAATTTGTAAAATATTTGCTTTTCTTTCTAATTATTTCACAATTTTACTCAGCCGACGCATGAATACAGTGATGAGGCCCATGACAATGTTAATTTTACATAATGTGTAAGAACACACACTGTGCATACAAGTAAATCTTAAGCAGGGGTCTCAAAAGTGCTCAGTTTATCGTGAACATAATTTATCTACTTGTACTTGCAGTATTTAATATTGTGTTTAAGTTTCAAGGTAGTCACTTGTTTCTTATTTTAATTTCAGTTGAAATGGGCAATAAAAAAAGAACAAAAAGCATTACGAATTATAAAGATAACTAACAGAATTAAAAATTCTAGTAGTAAATTTTATTTATATAATTACTTGTAATTACAATATTTTACAAACGGTAGTTATGTGGTCACTTGAAGCATTTCTTCCAAAAGGTGTCCATAGTGCGATATACATGGTATGTAAATCTTCCTATGCTGTGGTTTTCGTCAGGATAACTCTGTAAATACAATAAAATTAATTTATTAGCTGTACAGCTAAAGCATGAAAAGCAAACACTGAAAATGAAATACTGTTTACATAATACATGTATGCTTAAGAACCCAATATACACACATATTTACAGTCGAATCACGTTAGTAGAGGGATTATGGGGACTTTAGCACATCGGAACATGGGACCGGAGCGTCGGAGCTATTCGTGCTCTGTCATTCCGGTAGACCGGCGGCCATATTGGATCCAGGTTGCCTTGACCTTGGCCCCGGTGACCTTACACCTTGAAAATACAGAAAATTCTGAAAAAATTCTAAAAAAAAAAAAAAAAAAAAAAATTATATACAAAACTATTTAAAAATTATTTTCAAATAATTGAAACATTTACTTAAAAAATTATTTTTAAAAATCTTAAATTTCCGGAGGTCCCACCATTTCCCTCCAAACATACTCATTCCACCATCTTGGTAGGTGCAGTCCACCATCATGGTATCATGGTAAGCTTCAGAACCACCGTTCACCATTTTGGTCGATGCAGTCCGCAATTTTGGTAGCTGCAGCTGTCCGCCATCTCGGTCAGTGCAGACTGCCATCTTGGTGGCGTCGCAGCCACCGTCTGCCATCTTGTTTTTTCGTTTATAATTTGTTTATACATTACTACAGTTTGTCTCTCACATTCGTTCGTCCACCATCTTGGTTTTTTCGTTTCTCATTTGTGTTAAATTGCTGGTACTATCCCCAGCCTCAGGCCCAGCAGACGACATAGCCCCTCCCCCCCCCCNCCCCCTTTCCAATATATTCAATTGGTCAATTGCCCCACCCGCTTCCAATTTATTTAATTTCTCCGTCAATGTTTGTCATTGGCTAATTACTCGGATGTTTTCGGAAACCTTCGTTCGACCAATTAGTCGGTTCCCCCTTCAACCCCTTCCAATATATTTAATTGCTCCTCTGATGTTTTTCATTGGCTAATTGCCCCACCTTCTTCCAATATATTTAATTACTCCACCAATGTTTCTCGTTGGCTGATTTGTCCTGCGTTTTCCGAAACTTCGTTCGACAAATTAGAGGTGTTCGCTCGAACTCTACCCCTGTTTCTCATTGGCTAATTGTCCCACGCCCATCGCCCACTCCACCAATTATTCAACTTCGTTCAACCAATTAGTTGGCAGGTCTACCCTCCCACCCCCTGAATCTTGTTGGCTAACCACGTCATGTGACAATCTCTTGTATTGGCAAATTGCTCGTGCGTTTTCGGAAACCTTCGTTCCGACCAATCGATGGCCTACTTTAATCGTGAGTGCAGACTATTTTTCCCCCTTAAAAACTCCTTATAAAACGCACCCTGATCCCTTTCGGGAAATCAGTATTTTTCTCGCGCTTATAAATGTACGCGTGTTGTACGAGAGGCCATAAAATTCTTTCGGCCATTTTGGCATTTGGAAGGGCGCGCTCGCTTAGTGCCTTGAACAAACGGGATGAGTTAACGTACCTCCCGAAATAATTTCTCCTGGTCTACGCACCTTACGAAATTTCGACCGTATTCAAGTATTTGCCACCTTACCTGCAGCAGGACGAAGATATACGGGACTGCCTCCCGTGCAAGGAGTGTTTCGAGTGTTGCACCACCTCGGTTCCCGACATGCCGCATTGCAGAGGTTGGTACAAGGCCCGCCGAGCAGCCCTCGCGACGTCTGTGCCCGTGAAAGAAGACTTCCCCGTTGAAGACGCCCTCCCCTTTGAAGACGCCCTCCCCGTATAAGTATAAAGTATTTTATTTTATATCGAGTTATGTCATGCTCACATAAGTTTAAAAAAAANGACGCCCTCCCCGTATAAGTATAAAGTATTTTATTTTATATCGAGTTATGTCATGCTCACATAAGTTTAAAAAAAAACACTGTTCGTAAAAACCAAAAATTTAGTATACAGTTTTGTTGTAATTTAAAGAAAATAAAATATTTATTATATCAGTTTTGTATAATTTAAAGAAAAAAATGTTCAATGAGACTCTAGCCGACATTAACATAACGTATATATATTTTACATGTACAAACGTAATTATGTAAAAAAAAATACAGGATTTGGAAAAAATTATGTGTCTTGAACAGATGCGTTATGCTGCTTTCTATAAAGTAATCATGGCTCTAAAAACCCAAACACAGAGTTAAAACCACTTAGTTACCCTTCACGGTATGCGATACGCAAAGTGAAGGAACCCATGCATTCGCCCTAACCCAGGCATAGACGCTCATCATTAAAAACATTTCATCCCAAGTTTAAAATCAGTACATTAGGAAATTTAGGCAGCGGGAAAAAAATACCCATATGGTTACTCCACGTGCGGCGATTTTTCTAGCACGCATTGCCAGCATATAAAACTCTTTATACGCATAAATAATGCACCCAGGTGTAGAATTGGACTTTGCCCTAGTGCACTGACCGCTGGGGGGAGGCTTGTCGCTCCAGCAGCTTGTTTTTGTTTCTCACACAAGCCAACTTTAATGCATAGGAAAATAAACACAGATATTTGCACACACAAGTCAACACCAGGGAAGACCCATGTTCAGGGGGACCCGGGTTCGATACTCGACTCGTTCGGCCCGAATTTCTATTTTAAAAATCACTCCAGGTGAATGCCGGGATGGTTTCATGATCGAGTCCTTACTTGTTCCCGCTTGCCCTAGCAACTCTCTTCGTCTCAAAATAGTATAAAATTAACTTTTATTATTATTTTAGCTTGCACGCCACCTAGATAATGTAATCTCACGCTACTATTTTACGACAATCTAATACAGTCACGATTAAAAAATATTTATATGTGTTCATTATAAAAGGAAGGGGGCAGCGGTGGCGTAGTGTCCAGGGCGCTCGCCTCCCACCACGGCGATCCGGGTTAGATCCCCGGCGGGTTCACTCCCGGACTTTCGCATGTGGGAATCGTGCTGGACGATGCCGCTTGCCGGCGGGTTTTCTCGGGGTACTCCCGTTTCCCCCGCCCTTGCATTCCAGCGCCGCTCCATTCTAGGGTTTCATTTCTGTCATGCCCGGGGATGACGGTCACCTACGGGTCCCAGCTGGAAAGACCGTCACTCGGAGGGTGTTGCCTTGCCCTGGGTGCACTACCCACACGCCATTAAATTATTTTATAAAAGGAAGGGGGTGCGCCATTTTATATCACATCGAATCAGCAGCATCGGGCTTTCAGAATCACAATCCAGCCACGTTTCAAGGACGAAAAAAAAAATTGCAACACGTAATGCAGACAAATGTGTACGTATTAACTTAAAAAAAATCGCTATATTGAACACAAAGATATATTTGGTATCAGAAATNAAATTGCAACACGTAATGCAGACAAATGTGTACGTATTAACTTAAAAAAAATCGCTATATTGAACACAAAGATATATTTGGTATCAGAAATTCCTAGCATATTTCAGGCATATCGAGATACCATCTTGCATTTTACAGGTATTTAAAGATACAATTTCGCACACNAATTCCTAGCATATTTCAGGCATATCGAGATACCATCTTGCATTTTACAGGTATTTAAAGATACAATTTCGCACACGATGAGTTGTTGGCCTACATTAGAAACCCAACAGCAGCTTGTCTATTGCCATTGGCTACTGTCTGCTTGAGAAGGCGTTTTAATTTCTGACCGGCCACTTATAATTCGGCAACATCGGCACGGCTCCTGCTGATTCGCGTGCAGACTGTCGTAACGTGAGTTAGCCAGTCAATACAGATGAACGACCCTACAGTGTTTTGAAACGTAATTTGTCTTGAAATCTTACCGCGAAATTTCACTGCTTCTACAAATCATTCCAACTGTCTCGTTTTGCATTGGGAGTCACCTCACAGCATTTTTAATTTTTTACCTGTATTTCAAGATCAGCGTGTGTGTGTTGTGTGTGTGTATGTGCTGTGTGTTGTGTGGGTGTGTGTGTGTGTGTGTGCGTGTTGTTGTGTGTGCGTGTGTTGTGTGTGTGTCGTGTGTGTGAGTGCGTTTGCGGGTAGTGCTCGCTCGCGACGAGGGCGACGCAAGAGCCGCGGCGGAGACTCACCAGCTCGGTGAAGAGTATGTTCTCCAGCTCGAGGCTCCTGGCGAGCGCCATGGACTGCTGGTAGTGGACGTTGTCGTCTCCCGTCCCGTGCAGCAGAATGTACTGCTTGTCCTTGAAGTTCTCCACGCGCCTGTTCACGTCCCCCTCGTCGTACCCCGCCTGGTTGTCCTCGGCGCCCGGCAGGCCCATGTACCGCTCCGTGTAGATGGAGTCTGCGGCAGAGAACGTGAACGGGTACCACACCTGTTGCAATTCACTACTACAAAATTACTATTGTCTATTCGTGATTCATTCACACGTTTCGAATCAAACCTTTGAAAAAGCACCCCAGGCATGACGCGTTTAGTTTTTTTTTTTTTTTTTTTTTTNTGTTGCAATTCACTACAACAAAATTACTATTGTCTATTCGTGATTCATTCACACGTTTCGAATCAAACCTTTGAAAAATCACCCCAGGCATGACGCGTTTAGTTTTTTTTTTTTTTTTCTAAATATGTCTCGCATCTTAAGCGTTCTATACTTATAACATAAAAGTTGAACTTTTACGTATATTTTATATATTAATTATAATTCATATATAATTAATGTGAATAAATACAGAGAGAAAATAGTTGTGTTGGTAATGACGTAATGAATAGTTATCGTGCAAATGTTTACTAAAATGAAGCGGCACGAATGCGGTTTTTTTAAATTTAGTTCTTGTTTTTGTGTTATCGCGATACGTAGTTGCCGTAAATAGGACTTCCGGTGGGACTTTTTGAGTAAGGCTGCCGCCATCTAACTCCGCCGGTATTGAATCCGGTCAATCACCGGCGCCAGCATAATTAAATAATTTTAGAGTGGTCCCAGAAGCGGTTTAATTGATAGGAATGTCGCGTCGCGTTTAAGAAGAGGGCGCAGGCGTTATTGTAGGGGCCTTCTAGTGGTTCCAGCCGCCGCCGACGACGAGGCGCCACTTAGCGCCAGGCGCCTTATTAATGAGGATGACGCCGACTTGAACCAAGGTGACGCCAACCCTTGCTTGATTCCGGAGGGGCATCTTATCTCCTACAAAACCTTTCTTTGGATCGTTTAGAAATTTTACTTAACTTTCCAGCAGTTTTCGGAATATTTTATTTTTGCATATTAATTGTGTGATGCGATCCAGTGGTCCGGACGCCCTACGAGCTCGAGCTAGCGCCGGAGCAATTTAATTTGTTTTTATTAACCCTGAGAAACTTCTGAAACGTATAAATTATTATTTAAAATAAGGAATTTAAATTTTTAATTTACGTTTCTGGAGATTTCAAAACGAGTGACATTCTTTTTTATGGACTAGTGAAGTTAAGCTTTGGTTCAGAAACGTTATAATTAAAGGCAGCTTTAACCAGTAANGTTCAGAAACGTTATAATTAAAGGCAGCTTTAACCAGTAACACTTTCACTTTTAACGGAAAAAAAGCAGCATTACGATTTTTCTTTAATTTTTTCGAAATTTCACCAACTTAAATAAATTTTGCAAAGATGGTGGTAATTTGAAGCCGTAAGACTCCTTTTCAAGTTTTGAGAATAAATTTGGCAGATTTGAGATTTTTTTTTGGTAGAGCGTCGGCCACTTCCGTTTTCACCTTATATAATTATGTTTTCGAACAGATAATTTTATTTAATAAATCTGAGCGAAATTCACCATTCTTTTTGTTTTTCAGAACAATGAAACGTAACGCTTCTATAATGAAACATTTCCAGTAGTGACCCTGGGTCTACTGTTACGGCACTAAAATGAGTAANTTGAACTTTTACGTATATTTTATATATTAATTATAATTCATATATAATTAATGTGAATAAATACAGAGAGAAAATTTGTGTGTTGGTAATGACTGGTAATGAATAGTTCTCATGCAAACGTTTGTTAAAATGAGGAGGCACGAATGCGGTTTTCTTGAAGTTAGTTCTTATTTTTGTGTTATCGCGATACGTAGTTGCCGTAAATAGGACTTCCGGTGGGACTTTTTGAGTAAGGCTGCCGCGATCTAACTCCGCCGGTATTGAATCTGGTCAATCACCGGCGCCAGCATAATTAAATAATTTTAGAGTGGTCCCAGAAGCGGTTTAATTGATAGGAATGTCGCNGGTCAATCACCGGCGCCAGCATAATTAAATAATTTTAGAGTGGTCCCAGAAGCGGTTTAATTGATAGGAATGTCGCGTCGCGTTTAAGAAGAGGGCGCAGGCGTTATTGTAGGGGCCTTCTAGTGGTTCCAGCCGCCGCCGACGACGAGGCGCCACTTAGCCCCAGGCGCCTTATTAATGAGGATGACGCCGACTTGAACCAAGGTGACGCCAACCCTTGCTTGATTCCGGAGGGGCATCTTATCTCCTANTTAATGAGGATGACGCCGACTTGAACCAAGGTGACGCCAACCCTTGCTTGATTCCGGAGGGGCATCTTATCTCCTACAAAACCTTTCTTTGGATCGTTTAGAAATTTTACTTAACTTTCCAGCAGTTTTCGGAATATTTTATTTTTGCATATTAATTGTGTTATGCGATCCAGTGGTCCGGACGCCCTACGAGCTGGAGCTAGCGCCGGAGCAATTTAATTTGTTTTTATTAACCCTGAGAAACTTCTGAAACGTATAAATTATTATTTAAACTAAGGAATTTAAATTTTTAATTTATGTTTCTGGAGATTTCAAAACGAGTGACATTCTTTTTTATGGACTAGTGAAGTTAAGCTTTGGTTCTGAAACGTTATAATTAAAGGCAGCTTTAACCAGTAACACTTTCACTTTTAACGGAAAGAAAGCAGCATTACGATTTTTCTTTAATTTTTTCGAAATTTCACCAACTTAAATAAATTTTGCAAAGATGGTGGTAATTTGAAGCCGTAAGACTCCTTTTCAAGTTTTGAGAATAAATTTGGCAGATTTGAGATTTTTTTTTTGGTAGAGCGTCGGCAACTTCCGTTTTCACCTTATATAATTATGTTTTCGATCAGATAATTTTATTTAATAAATCTGAGCGAAATTCACTATTCTTTTTGTTTTTCAGAACAATGTAACGTAACGCTTCTATAATGAAACATTTCCAGTAGTGACCCTGGGTCTACTGTTACGGCACTAAAATGAGTAATGTCTGTATAGCGGGGCGATGGTGTCGGACGATGGCGGCACGATGCTCTCACCGTAGTAGATCCAGCTGGTGACTGGCGCCACTGAAGCGCCGCCTTTGAAGACGCCGCCCGTGTCCTTGGCCATCGTCATCGCCGTGGCGTAGCCGCCGTAGCTCCAGCCCCAGATGCCCGTGCGGTTAGCGTCGATGTACGCCAGCGTCTCCTGCAGATGCCTGCGAAACTCGTCCTTCTTAACAGTACCCGTGTATAGTATATCCGCCGTACCTTCGCACATTTTTAATCAAACCTTTGAAGAAAAAAAAACCATCCTATGTATGACGTATTCGGTTGTTTCCAAAATATGGTATGTATTACAATCATTTTATACTTCTGTTGACATAAATATTATTGTGTTTGGTTGAAATGAACGTTAACTTTTATTTTATGTATACATTATAGAATTCCATTACAATTAATATGAATAAACACGGTGAGAAAATAGGTGCGTTGGCAATGCCTAGTAAGAAATAGTTCCCGTCGAAAATATTATTAAACTGCTTGCGTACAAATGCAGTGTGTTGTCCCTTCGGTGTAATTTTTTTATACTTTGTTAAGCTTCGTTTGAATGAGACGGAGGAATATCCTGAATGTAGAACTTTAGCAGGCCTATAGAAAATTTGGAAGTAACCGTAGAGGTTTCATAAAACAATGTGTTGTAAAGACAACTAGTTTTCTAATGATTTGTTACTTAAACATAGTTACTGTCTGCTGATAAAAATAATAATAATCAGAGCCATACGAAACCAATGTTGAGCCTTCGCTTAACTTCTGAAGCCGTGCTAATACACTACTTTTGCACTTTCCACTGCGTAGCCTTCCACAGCATGTAAATAAATCGTACACGAATCTATGAAAAACATCGAAGCGGAGAAAAAAGGAACCATATTTGTACGTTCGACGGACAATCGAATGCAAATACTTCTTTATACATGTCAGTGAAATGTATTTCCCCAATCACCTGAAAACGTAAGTATGTTGGTAAGAAGCCTTTAATTTACAAATATCACACTGAAACTTAATTTAACAGTATTTTACATAAGATATATTTTTTGTTAACTATTGTAAACATTATAATTTATAGATGAAGTATAGGAAACAGTTCTATGAAACCAAAGTAAGGAGCTTTAATGTAAACGGGAGTGTAAATAAATTGTGATTTTGTTAAATAAAAAATATAAAAAAGCGAAACATATTATGGACTGAGTGATCTTCAGAGGATGAAGATTCTGTGGAAAGATTAAATAGAGACGATGAGTCAAAAGATTAACTTGTCAGTGTTATGCTCGTCACTCTCTTACTGTTATGCTTCAAAGGCGGGAAATGTCTCCAGATGCGCGAGGTTCCTTAAATTATGGAATTTAAATACGTAACCAATATTTAAGCCATTCAGAATATTCATAGATTTTAATTTTACTGCTTTAATAGGTGTGGCATCTAAACGTATTCAGCAGAATAATACTTTGGTTGTTGTAGGGGAATGACAAGTTATGACACAAGTATCTAATGGTAACCGGTTTTATAGAACCATTGCTAAAATAATATTCAGGAATTTTCAACACATACTGAAAATGAATCATTCTTATTAAGCCGTGTTCCAATTAGATGGTTTTTTTTTTTTTTTTTTTTTTTTTTTGCGTTTAAAAATTGTCATGGTGTTAATCAAAATTCCACGACACGCAATACTGATGTGCACAGTCATAACTGATACCAGATAAAATTAAAATAAATTATTTTAAAAACTGTTACTTAAAAATTATACCATAAAAATACACCTTCAATGAATATTTCGACATCTTGCTATATGTTGTTTGAAATTATTTAGTTTTTACAATATATTCCGTTGTGTGTGTATTTTACATTTAAAGTCAGCAAAATTAACATGACGAATTAAGTCATTTGTAAGATTCGAAGTTCGTAAAACGCAAAAGCAAATTACAAAATTACGTAATATATTTTGCTGACTAAATCAGTAACGTGATGCAGTTTGTTAACAACAATTGCCAACTGGAATACGGCCTTGGAGTTTAAAAGAGTTAGCTATGGGACTGGTTCCGCCTCAAGGTTGCCCTGCTGTGAAGAAGATGGCTCCGCCTACCTGCAGCTATTTTGAGATTTCGAGGTTTCGAAACGCGTGTAAGGCTGACTCTTGCCCACTCACCACTTATATCATCGCCTCTACGTGCAAGGCGCCCAACTGGCGTGCAGTATTTTCGTCGGCGACTGGCCTAGACGTGTATTTAAGCGGTGACCCTTTTTTATGAAATGCTAAAAAAAAAAAAAAAGAGAACAGTATAATGCATGCCTGAAATATCTCTAAAATTTCTATATAAAAATGTAGCATTTAAAACTTATTCTGGAGACATTCGTTTCAGCCATTTTCACGCCCAAAAAAAATAACCTTTGAAGTTGAAATGAGAACTTGAAACTCGTCTTTGTCGGCGAAATATTTATTAAATGTTTTTCGCGTTTAGACGCCACAACAAAATATCGAACCGTCTTTGAATCACGTCGGGGGTGTAGCTGGAACACCGTCCAAGCACGGCGTTGGTTGCTTTGCTGGAGTTTATGTTGCCCAAGCATCATGTAATTCAAATCAATAATTGTTATTGCTTTTTAGTGAACTTATAAAAACAGGACCTCAACGACTGATAACTTATAATACCTTAATATCGTTCTTTCTTTGTATAGAACTGATACATTATTTTATATACGGGCTGAAATAATTATAAATTAAAACATTCGGATGATAAACTACTATCATGGCACAAATTGCACTACAATAAAAAATCAAACATACATATTTTGCTGCAATTGGTAACATTACAACGCACCCCTTCAACCTCCACCCCATCCCCGTGTTCGCAGTTTCAGCGCTTGTCTGCCTACATGGTATTTAAGGTCCAGGTAGCTTTGTTCATTTGTTGTTCACTTCAGTTGCTTGGTTATTAAAGTAAAATATGAAATGTAGTATTTGTTCGTTTATAATCTGTTGNATTTGTTGTTCACTTCAGTTGCTTGGTTATTAAAGTAAAATATGAAATGTAGTATTTGTTCGTTTATAATCTGTTGTTAAATATTATAAAACTTTTGCAGTGTATTTATCTCATTATCTTACCCAGTTCAATTACGAAATACAAAAGACTACTTGTATTTACATTCCCATCTCCTTTTCAAACTACTGCCAAGTTCAAAGCGTTCCGGGACTTCTAAATGTATGACTACACCCCTGAATCATGTACTTCCTACCAAACTTCTGCTACACACTTGATTCGCCTGCTAGGTGAAGCCCTTAGTTTAAAAAATAAACATAAGACATACTTGGTGACGGAGATCTGGTNCACTTGATTCGCCTGCTAGGTGAAGCCCTTAGTTTAAAAAATAAACATAAGACATACTTGGTGACGGAGATCTGGTCCTCGATCTCGACGGTGCCAAGCCTGCGGTTGACCTGGAACATGAGTCGGTTACCGCGTAAGCCGGACCCTCGGCCGTCTATCATGCCGTATATGACGCTGCGGTTGGTGGCCAGGTACGTGCCGAAGCTCAGCGCAAACACATCGCTGATCTGCTTAGAGTTGGGCCCGCCGTACCTGCACCGACATACACACTCCATCATAGGCTGTTCAAGGTTAACTGAGCACTTTTGAAAGCCCTGCTTAAGATCTCCTTTTGACCTAATATTGTATCGTGTTGTTCTTTAGTTCTTTGTTAATCGCTCTTGTATCAGTGAGGCATTGCCTCACGGAGTTGAAAATCTAATCAAGGGCTGTCGGCTGTCAGTAAGGGTCGGTGCTGGGGCATGTACTCCGGAATGTACCTTTTTGACGGACAATTGGCATCAGAATTGCCATATGCCTGTCGGATATTTCGATATGTGGATGACGGATACATAATTATTTGTTAGTATTCAGGGCATGATGTCGAGGCGAAGACTGAGAAGGTTTTCGAAAAGATAAGTGCATGGTCCAGCACTGTCAAACTCCAGTTCGCATTTGAAAAGATCAATGACATAATGCTCAAGGAAGCATTAAAAAGGAGGCGTATTGTGTGATTTAAACAGAGGCCTTTTCTCTTAGTTTCCTCGATTAAGTACATAGGAGTGGTTTTCGGAGGACACCTGTAGTTCCACAATCACGCGAGGTATATGACCAATAAGGTAGCGGTGACATTTTACATGCGACTTCGAACCTGAATTTTAGAACGTTAATGACGATTTACAATGGAGTTTTTGTTACTGTAGTATGATGCAGCTTCATGATATAATGTTGACGCTCAGTCCTTATGAAAAGGCCATTGCCCAAGGTACAGAATGTAGCTCTTTTGGGTGTAGCCAAGGCCCATATGACTGTCTCCCGCGATGCGTTGCACATCCTGACTGGACCCATTCCTATTAATCTGCTAATATAAGAGAGGGGTCTCCTGTGGATTTATTGCANGCGTTGCACATCCTGACTGGACCCATTCCTATTAATCTGCTAATATAAGAGAGGGGTCTCCTGTGGATTTATTGCAGAGGTAGGAAACCTACCAGTGATGAACGTAAAATAGTACATGTTGAGATACTGTGCAAAAGACACTAGAGATGCGATGGCCCTGAGAATGACGCGTATGTACATCAGAGATCTCCTACTGTCGAAGAAAGGCTCAAGAATAATGGCTAGAGGTGGGCCATTANAATGACGCGTATGTACATCAGAGATCTCCTACTGTCGAAGAAAGGCTCAAGAATAATGGCTAGAGGTGGGCCATTATCAAGCTCAGTACCTGATAGGCCATGGGAATTTTCTAGAAAAACTTTATATGTTCTTTTAACTTGATTGACATACACTTCCCAATGCGTGGAATTGGGGATGCTGCTTGTCATGTATTGGCAGAAAATACGAAGGTTAATGACATATGCACAGCATAATAGAAAAAAATTGATGAACTGGGAATTGACCCACTAGGAGTGTCCTCTATTGTTCAAGGCCGGATTACTTAACCTCGGTGGATTACATCGTTCAGCTTCGGTAGCGGATGGAGAAGTTCGATGAATGGTATTCTACTTAGTCCGAAATCGTTGATGATAAAAGTGAAGTCTGGAAAATGAGATGGTGGCCTATTAGGAGATGGTCGTTGGGTACAGAGTGGCTTGTCTTGCGTGGGGTTTGATGGAAAGGTGANTGAGATGGTGGCCTATTAGGAGATGGTCGTTGGGTACAGAGTGGCTTGTCTTGCGTGGGGTTTGATGGAAAGGTGGCACTATTAGAGGTCAGGTACATGCTGGCCAGACGCTCAAAAAGGGATGGCACAGAAGCATGTAAAACAAATGGAATCATTCCCTTCCACTGAGTAGATAAGCTGCATGTGATACGTGTCATAGCAGTTGCGTCCCCACATCTGAGAGCAGCAGNTGAGATGGTGGCCTATTAGGAGATGGTCGTTGGGTACAGAGTGGCTTGTCTTGCGTGGGGTTTGATGGAAAGGTGACACTATTAGAGGTCAGGTACATGCTGGCCAGACGCTCAGAAAGGGATGGCACAGAAGCATGTAAAACAAATGGAATCATTCCCTTCCACTGAGTAGATAAGCTGCATGTGATACGTGTCATAGCAGTTGCGTCCCCACATCTGAGAGCAGCAGGACTGATGTGCATGGTGGCACTGATTCGGATGTCCGCTGTCCGCTGATGACAGGATGAGCAGTGTGGGGCTGTGGCTCCAGTTAGTTTGGACCTGTCTGACTGGCGGAACTGGGGAAGAGGGAGCATCCCTAGGGTAGCCTGTGGTTTAAAGCTTCAGCTCTCCTACCTGCTGCTGAAGGCCTGGCCCTATACGTCGGGCCTGACATTGGAGAGAGAGAGAGAGAAAGAGAGAGAGATAGCGGGTTGCTACGACACCAGTTCCTCGAGCACCTGCAGTATTTTTGACAAAGTATTCAAAATAAAGTAGTTTCTTTCTGTGCAAACTTGTCAGGGGGATATAAATCGGTGACTCCTTCGGGAAGAAGGTTTCCGGGCGTTTAAGGTGGTGTGACAGTGCCATGCTATAGTAGCCAAGCCCAGTAACCGAACTTGACCCTGGATTGGGTCTCTTATAGCCCCTCTCCACTCATGGCGACCCAAGGCTCCTTGTGCCACATCTGAGTAATGCAGATTGGGTTCCGCTGCCCATTTCCCTATGGGAACAAGTTTCCTTGCAACTGGCAAGGGGTGTCTGCCGTGATGGCTTTGGCCGACAGCTGGTACGTAGGCCCGACCACTTGGTGGGGTGTTGGACCACTTGGCATTCAGGCCATTGGGGCCCAATACTTGAATTTCAAGGTGAAAAAATTGAGAAGTATGGTAATGGTCAGTGGCCGATGACTGCTCCTCCGACTGGCTGCTTTATTGGCTTATGGATGTGGTGGCAATGGTGTGGAGGCAATGATGAAAACATGGAATAACTATGGAACCTGTGGGTTGCCAGATCTACGGAGTTTGATAAGGATGTAAATCTTAAATTTTAGAGCAAGAGCGGCTTCTCTCGGTCCTGCATGTGNCCAGATCTACGGAGTTTGATAAGGATGTAAATCTTAAATTTTAGAGCAAGAGCGGCTTCTCTCGGTCCTGCATGTGATAATGGGTGTCTCTCACTCCACGCTCGTCGTTCGCCCTCTGTCTTCTGGTAGGCAGTCCAGTAGTGGGTTTGCTGNATAATGGGTGTCTCTCACTCCACGCTCGTCGTTCGCCCTCTGTCTTCTGGTAGGCAGTCCAGTAGTGGGTTTGCTGGGCAGGCAACTGGCCTGTAATGGGTGTAAGGCTTATGCCTGGTGAGGCTTTAAAGTGTCCTCAACCACAACCAAAGTGTACTGGATGGGTGGGCTGGGCTCACCCCCTAGTCGCACTAACGGGTAGAAGGGGCTGCCTGTATTTGCCTGGTGCTCGCCAGGTTGAGCGGTCGGTCTCTGAAAACCCATTAGTGCCATGGAAAATAAGTAGGAGCACAGGCTGATCGGTTCGGGCCCCCTTAGAGGTTCTCTCTGGTGTTCCGATCACATAGAGGTTGGACTTGTGCTGGCAGTGGTTAACTCTGCATGCTGGAGGAGGTCTGTAGAGTTTACCCCTCTTAAATAAAGACCAGACAGTGAGCGATAACCGGCTCAGGTTGTGTCCTGGATAGACACTAGGGGTATGGATAGAACCCCGGCCATACCACATACTTGGTATCTAAGTGCGAGGATCTCAGAACCTTGTAGTAGGGTGTTCTCATGCTGTACTTGTGAATCAGGTTGGGGCTTTGGATCTGGTCAAATCAGGTGCTAAGCTGGGACACCTGCGATTAGAGGGTGTGATCATTCTCCCCCACAGATTGAGCGGTCATATNTCAAATCAGGTGCTAAGCTGGGACACCTGCGATTAGAGGGTGTGATCATTCTCCCCCACAGATTGAGCGGTCATAGCAGCAGAATGGCATCTGTGGCTAAGAGCGCTACATAAAAATACAAAAGTACAAAGGCTGAGGAGCCCACCTGTATGCGCAAACCTTTCACATCCCCTGTGACTCAAGCTTGATTCAAGCCAAATTTCAAATGACTCATACACACTTATTTACAAGAATATNTTTCACATCCCCTGTGACTCAAGCTTGATTCAAGCCAAATTTCAAATGACTCATACACACTTATTTACAAGAATATTACGCATAGGTGACTTGAATAACACTTTAAATTACTCTAAGCTCAGCATACAGTAAATTCTTACAAAAGAAAATCGCGTGGAGAGTAACTAGCTTGACTCCAACTTAATCCAAAGCTACAGGGTTGCAAATGAATCTTGCAAGCTTGATTCAAGTTTGACACTGCTGCGAGGGCAAAATTTATCCGAGCTTGTAGGTTTCAAAAGCAAGCTTGCAAGCTTGATTCAGGTTTGACTAAGTGCTGATACTGCTGCGAGAGAAAACTTTTTCCGAACTTGAAGGTTTCAAAAACAACAAATGCTGGAACTCGTGTGTGGGCAGTGAGGTAGCGACTCACACAAATATGAGCAGAGGGTACTTGGTGGCGCCGCTCTTGTCGAGGTCCGGGGGCAGCCAGAGCCTGGCGGTAGCTGTGAAGCCTCCCTCTACGGGAACCTCGGTGGTGTACCACTCTGGATAACTCCTCGTCGACACGTCCTGCCGGTACACCTCGTTGCTCTCCCACAGCAAAAGTCGAGTGTCCGGGTCGGATGACTACAAGACATCATCACAAGTGATCCATAAAATCAGTTTCCACTTCAAAATATTCGCAATATCTTAATTATAAGCAGGGCCACCTGTTTTTCGCGAAAAGATTTCAGGACTAATTTTAATTCAAAATATTTTCGTGATTGGATGATTTTAACTGTTACGCATTTCAGGTGGTTGCCCGCGAATCACGGACACTCATTGTCGGAGTAAACTGATTGTGATTGGCCCAGTCAGATTGGGAACTCTCTCCCGACACAGACACGTGGCCAATAACTGCGCATATTCCATTGGACATTGGAGTATAGCCTTCGCGTAAATATTTTCGCAAAAACAGGTGACCTTAACTATTAGCGATAAAGCAGTGCTGTATTTTGNAGTATAGCCTTCGCGTAAATATTTTCGCAAAAACAGGTGACCTTAACTATTAGCGATAAAGCAGTGCTGTATTTTGCTAAGTGTCCCACGTCTTTTAAAGTAATTTGGAATGATAGTGACACCGCTAAAATAAAAGTCATGAAGTGTAATCTGGAATTCTGAGTCCCATTTTGTGATGGCAGTACAATGAAAGTTTCGAAAGTCATTATGGAAATGTTTCTCCCTCAGATTCAAGTGTAATGAGGTTGTTTAAAAATTTTATGGAGACCGGCTGCGTTAGAAATCCCCTTGTAGCGGACGCCAAAGTGTGCCTCAAGCCAGCATACCAGTCCTTAGAAGTCAATTTTTCGTGCTTCGAGTGATTTGCGGCAAACCAAGGTTGACATACCTTGAAGTTTTCCAAAGTGGTTAGTTCTCTGTGAATACAAAGTGCAAATAATTTAAGTCATATAGACAACTGAACGTCTTGCGCGTCATGCACTTGCCTATTCCATTCTAACCTCGCTTGTTTAAGACAGAGTACCCAAAAATGAGTGTTGTTTTCTGACGCGTGTTTGGACATGTAACTACCATAACATTCGAATATTGAGTCCTGAAAATCCGCACAGCACTCGTGAACACATTCGTGACAGTCCAAAACAGTTGTTTGTTTGGTGTGGCCTCGTGCATGACAGAGTGACAGGAATAAATCTCTTTGCTGAGAAACCCATAACGGGTGTTTTGCATTTTGTAAGCATAGAGATGTTACAGCTTATGCAGACCTTACTGGGTCGTTGACTTCAATTGCTGCAATCCAAACGCAGCATGACTGAAGATCAGAATGCTGCTCGCAAGTTGTCGATGGCCAGTTGAGACCAACTTAGGCGTCCACTTCACAGGAGTTATTCAACACTGCCTGTCTTTAAAAATACTTAAGACACCTCGTTACCCTTGGATTGGAGGGAGAAGCATTCCGATATTGACTGCGAAACTTTCGATAAACGGTAATCAAGAACTAGACTCAGCATGTCAGATGAAACACTGGATCTTGTTCTGTTGTGGTGCCATTTATATCCCTTTTTGTGCTGGAAAAACACCATTGAAAAAACTTTCTAATTCAAATAACCCCTCTGCAAAATTCAACTATGCCCTATATTTTATGGTTACGACAACAAAATGATTGTTTGAAATGCTAAGAGGGCTTTGTGGGAATTCTGTACAAAACGATTTTAAGCTCACACCAACAATTTTACTGTTAACTGGGCTCTTTTGAAATCAACATATATATATACACACACACACCAAATGCATACACACACAAAGGTGATCCTAAACTCTGGGTACAAGTGAGATAATTNGGCTCTTTTGAAATCAACATATATATATATACACACACACACCAAATGCATACACACACAAAGGTGATCCTAAACTCTGGGTACAAGTGAGATAATTCGTTATGAAAAATGGGTACAAAACATAATACGACATATTATCTAACGTAATTATTTAGGGAGAGGCACGCCCTTGAAAACTGGGAATGAAAATTAAAATGTCTGAAACTACGTAAGATAACACAAAAAATTCGTGAATAGTGTTAGCCTGATTTGATACCTGCCATATGTGAACATTTGGTAGGTAGTAACACCACCCCCTCGCCAATTAGAAAATTAGAGGTTGCCATGTTTATAACCAACAAAAGTGTATTACCCATGCTATCGTTATTTTTATGACGAAATAAACATGTGTACATTAAAGTAAAACAAAACTTTGCCTTGGTGTAACATGCTCAGTCGAACGGTTCTCGAGAAAACAATCATTTCAACATTTTGCAAGAACTAATTTTAGTTCCCTATATTCAAGCGCGTGTGTCTGCCTTGATACTCACGTTAGGGAGCAGGTCGTATTGTGTTATTTACCTCGTTTCTCATGAATCATCACACAAAGTTCGTACCTGGAGTTCAAAACATGTCCCTCAACGTACCTGAAGATAATTAAATTGCGAACATTGAATGACCTCTAGCAGTAATGTTGGCAATCGGTTATAAAAAAGTACGACACAGTACCGATGATTGACACAATGGTCTATTCTTTAATTTCCAACCCCCCCCCCC
>NQII01000726.1:605400-697539 GCA_002778355.1 Clitarchus hookeri
CTTTGGTGGTGTGGGTGTTTTATCGGGGTGCTCCCGTTTCATCCTCCGTTTTCATTCCACCATTTCTCCATGCCCATATCATTCATTCTTCTGGTAGGCCATCTCCCCTGGTCATTAGCCTCCTGTGAAAAAAAAATTTCCACAAAATTCCTAATTCTTACAGTTATGTGCATTAAATAAACACAAAGCAAAATAAATAATTTCAGTATTCACAAGTGTTTACCTAACATATTTAATTGAATATCAACACATGGAAATACTTTCGCTCCGTCGCTCGTAGCCAACTTTACTGGACACATGCTGCTAGGTGCTCCCACTAAAATGTATGCAGGTAGGGGCAGTGACATTTTTTAAAGGTTGATTTCAAAAGTGCTCAATTAACCGTAAACAACCTATAGATTGTGCCTATTTTAATTTTTTCGTGTGGCGGAAGAATACAGAGAACGCGTAAAGAAGAAACCAAGAAGGACTTCAATAACTGATTTATTAAACGTGAACCATCTAGACACATCACAGACGTACAAAGTCCGTAAACGAAAAAAAAAAAAAAAAAAAAAAAANTACGCTTTGGTAAATGCTTTGTACAAATTTGCAGGAAACAGATTTCTCGGCCAGAAATTTTAAATTTCTGAACTTGTGAGCAGTGAGTGTTCAACGGGGAAAGCTGCGTGTTTTGTCTACCAAGCCTGAAGCCAAAGAGTTTAAATGGGGAATCAATGATCAAGAAATTCCTTCTCAGTGCATAAATTTTAAAGATAACTGTATCAACAAAATAGTCGACGCAACTTTCTCAGAAAATACTACCACATTAAAAAAATCTTAAAACTTAATTAAATTTTTTTTTTGTAAGATACCAACTTTAAAAATGCAACTTAAAAAAATTGTTAAATATACGAAATTGCACAATTTCTTAACGTCTCAGTATTCCTCAGGAAATGGTACATAGAATACTTAGTGTTATTCATATTCCTGCATAATAATGTTTCACCAATATATTTGCTACTGTGGTAAAAATAAGGCAGCATCTATTTCGCGAAAGAATGAGAGGTGAATTTCATTTCAGTGAAATGGAATGATCTGGATCAGAGTTGAACCAGACGCTTTCATTAACAAGAGCTATAAAAAAAGGATAAATTCTTTTGTCTTTTCCACTGCGAATTATATTACGTAGCATCTAATTAAATTTCAACAAATTGCGTTCCCTTTCTAGTCATTCGCAGAGTTGCTATGGCGTGTTTGTTTGCCAGTAGCTCTGAAGTGGAATGGCAATTATTAAAACAGATCTCGGATGCATTTATGTTGTTCTGTACAGGGGAGACGCCTTATATCATTGATGAAAACTTACCTGCTATTATTTCTATCTACTGTTCAAGTTTGGCGTGCAGTTATCTGCGACGCGTCGTACGTTTTAATTGACGGCTGCGCTTTGAACTTGAAACCAGTGGTTCGAGTTGGCTGAAGTTGAGTAATTAATCTTTGTCCGTCGGAGGTTTCATTCCGTTTATTAGAACGTTGTCTGGCACTGTCAATTTGTTTAAATGAGCCCGATATGTTAATAAAGGTAATTCAAATTCATATTTTGCGAATTAATTAAAATATATTTGAATCACCAGACACTGGTTCTTGATCCTCTGTATAAATAAAATTATGTTTGCCAAAGACTTGAACCGTTCGTTGTGTATTTGCTGATAGTGTACAAATTCCATAGTCGCATAAACAGCTGTTGGCAATAACGTCAAACAAAAACACATTTTTATTGGTCACGACATGACAAAGTGTAATGCTGATACTGTTACAGTTCCGTACAAAAATTTGCGCGTTGCAACGCATAAAATTGCATTTTTGTATATGCCTGAAAAAGTTAAAGATAGATTTTGCTTTAAAAAAATAACTAAATTTTAAAAAGTCGTGACATTCGGTACCACATGTCTTTATCAAAAAAATTTCATGAAATCAAAACTACCCACAATTTTCTTGCAGCGGGAAAAGTTAACTCGCCACAGCAGTAACTTCTTTAAGCATTTAACTTCAATATGGAATTTATATAAAATGATCCTTTACCAGCCTTTCGTGGTCTCTCGTATTGCATACAATGCAGTATGGTGTAGGTTTTTGCGGAATTTCTTATTGCATGTAGAACATATTAAATTATTTATTTTTTTCATTTGGGGCAGCGACCTCATCTCAGAATCTGTTGTTCACCTAGAACGATAGCTTAATTTAATTAGGTGATGAGGTTTATTTTCAACAAATAATTATTTAGCAAAGAGCACGCGCGCCTCACAAAGGTCGACGAGCAAGCTAGACTTCACCACAGTATTCTAAGTGCACATTTTAAAAATTCCTTTCGTTATTGGCAGCACGTCTTGTGAGGAGACGCCTCCTTACCTGGCTAGGCCAATCAGAACTGAGTTACTACGACCTTAAACGCCAGTGATTCGTGGCCAGTTCTCTAAAACGCGTCTCAACTTAAATCACCCGATCACAAAAATGGATCGGAACTAAAGTGTTTTGGAGTACAAATAGTGGAGTCTTTTCGCAGAAAGCACGTTCCTCTATGCATGAGACATGAAAGCCATTTGACAACATTCTAGCAGAGTTTGAAAGGAACACATCTCCACCGTAAATGTGAGTTATTTTGCACTTACAGGAATAACTCTGTATCATTTTTTTTTAATGTTCATTTTGGTTACAATGGATAAATAAATAACCACCTTCACGTAAGTGAATGAAATTTAAGGTTTAAAATAACTACAAATATTTTCCTATTCATTTGCTATGGCACAAAAACAAGCAACTGAGTGGCACAAAGTTATCCCTCACTGAAAGAAAGAAATGCTTGGGAGAAACAGTATTTGCTCCTGTCAACAAAATATTATGTTCAAATAGAGTCAAACAGACATTTTGTTGGTGTAATCAATTATTATAGTTTAAAAAGTTGCGCTTTGGGGAACATTCACTCTGTTGTTTCACACAAACCAATTAATTTGGTTGTTTGAAACAATTAGTTCATAAATAGTTAAGGACACAGCCGAGATTTGAGATCAGAGCACTAGCTTCTTATCTGACACTTACTCATCGAACTACGAGTATTGGGTTAAAACAAGACGATATATTTGAAGGGCCGTCTGTTTTTCGCGAAAATATTCCCGCACATGCTAGATTCCAACACACTACGGGCATACCAGCAGTATTATTTTGCTTATTGGCGGCGTGTCTCTGTGAGAAGACATTTTCTTACTTGGCTGGCCAATCAGAACTAGGTTACTCCGATACTGTACGTCTGTGATTCGCGGGCTGACACCTGAGACGCGTGCATGTTAAAATCATCCAAACGCAATGCCGGTTCTCAACAAAAGTGTTTTGGAGTACAACTTGTTGTGGGATCTTTTCGCGAAAAAACATGTGGTGCTATATACTTGGCACTAACACTTTAATCCTACACACACACTCACACACACATTGGGATTCCGTTTCATATATTTTCCTTTTGCTTTCACTTGCAGTGATATCGTCGACTTTGTTTATACCGACATTACGCTTCGTCAGTGTTAGTGAAAAGCGCTACATACATCCTAATTGTCACGCAAATTGTAACCAAATGCCTAGCTGTAGTTTTGAACGGAGAATCCCACATTACTCGATCATAGTACAGCCAACCAAATGAAAGCCAGTACTGTAAACATTTGATTTCGTTCATACAATAAATAGGGTTATTAATAACGTCATGTTGTTCCAGTGCAAAATATTTGCGCAGTTTAAAAGAAACTAGTTATTTTACTCCAACAGGGTGTAAATGAACCTTGAGACACACACAGAAGTGGTTGATCACGTGCTTGCGAGATGGTTGCGTGTACTAAATACATGCTGATGATGTCGAAACTACCAAATAATTGTTTAGCCCAATAACACTTTCCTTTTGGTTCAAGGGAACGTATGCGGATGTTTGGGACAAGAGCAGTTTAGTTGTGCCAACAAAATATTTTTCAACGTAAACAAATATTTTCCAAGTAAATATACTTGGTACAAGTAAATAAGTATTTTTATCAGTGCTGCAGGTGCAAAGACGCCCCGATTTTTAAGGTATAGTCTATTTGAGGTTACTTACAACTTTTCTGAAGCCCTCCTAAAGTAATAATTCCAGGCTATCCCTCCCCCTCATGCAAACAAAGCTTAACCGAGTCTAGAAAATTACACCAAAGGGACACCGCACAGCATTCGTGCGCACTCAGTGTAATAATATTTTTCCTAAGAACAATTTCTTACTAGGCATTACAACACACCTATTCTATCCTCTTTTTATTCATATTAATTATAAATGTAATGTTATACTTTTGAGATATAATATTAACAAAATTTCAATTTAACCACAACTAAGGTAGGGGTGAGCAGGGTAAAGTGGCCAGTGCGGGTAAAGTGGCCAATGCTGGTAAAGTGGACATCAACTGTTACTTCGCTGGAGTACAGTCTGGTGGCGAGGGTTTGAAACAGTTAAGAGGCAATATATTAGTGTTCGAAGAGCATCTGAGCTGGTAATATTACAACTTATCAGTTTTATTAAAGTTATTGTAGTTTTTGTTTATGCCTGATGTCAGTTAAGTGATGAAAACTATTAATTTAATCTCATTAAAAATTAGGTTTCTAATTATTTACCACCATCTCAATTCAAAATTATGAATTAGGTTTTGAAATAACGCATCACAAAATTTAGTATATTACTAAATTTTTGCTCTAGGCAAGCTTTTGTGTAGTGGAATCCAAAAGTGCAAAATGTCTATTGAACGAATGGGTTGAAACATTCGCCACTTGAGAGCGCAATGATTGCAGCTAGCGAAAGGAGAGGTAATACTATTCGTCATGATAAGTAACGAACGCTAGGAACAGCGCCATCACTTCTAGCAAACAGCGGGAATAATGGGCTAATTGTATTTTCCAAACACTCGCTAATGACTTACTAGTACTTAATTCTGTCTCCAGCTGATGGCTTTAGATTATAAATCAAAGGGGAAAAACTGTTCAATGCGAATAACGCAAGTGGCCAGTCAGTGGCCACTTTACCCTATCTAGCAGTGTAAAGTAACCATTTGGTAAACAAATTCTTAAAATTCGATTTAAAAAATATAATAATCCGCAATAGTTAAAAAAAATAACAATTTTAATTGTTTTACAGTGACTATTTGGTTTGAAGAGTAATTTTCTATTGTTTATTTACTTACAGTACACTATTGAAATGTAATTTTACCTTAGAGTAGCCACTTTACCTGCTGTCCCCTACTTTTATGTAAATACAAGTGTAAGACGCTAGTGATCAAATGACATATTCAGGAAGCAACCATACACGTCATACATGGAGTGAATTTCCAAAGGTTTGATTAAAAAAAGTTCGAGGAAACAGCGAATAGACTAAAAACATAATAATTGCGTGAGTACCTTGTATAGGCCTGTGAAGGGAGGGTCCGGGCCGGAGCAGAGCAGGGCGTAGTGGGAGAAGTCCTTGCTGAAGGACGCTGAAGCGTAGCTGCAAGGGTTGCCTTCAGGAGTCCGCACGGAGCAGGACAGGCACACGTCCGTGACGCCGTTCTGGGATATCACGTACACGTGCCTCTGGGTTGAGGAGTTCCTGCCCGTCGCCAAGTAGTATCTGGAACAGCGCGGCTTCGTCGTCATTCCTGACCGTCTGGTCGCTTGCAGTCCGTGGCTTGGTAAAGAAAATACCGTAAAATGACAAGCAAATCCTCTAACAAGTAGTGACTCGCACTGTGCAATGTAGAATATTCCAATAAGCTCGGAGTTAACCATGTCTGCAACACAATAATTCAGCAATAGAAAATACAGTAGAAAGCTGATGCCAGTCGAAAACCACAGGAACATCGTTACGTAAAATATATAGAAGTGAAATCTCGGAAAACTGTCCCATAATTGAATAAAGTAAGCCAAGATTTTATTTAAGAAATTCGTTGAGTTGAGATTTGAACATTTTTTAAAATGGATGTTAAATTATTTGTCAGCTTGCAACTTGCGTCAAAAGTTCTTATTAAAAATTTTCGTCACACACAGAAACCCATCTCAAGTATTTTTATGATTTCAACTTTAAAAATTAATTTATGAGGAATAGTTATTGCAGGCGTTACTATGATCATTCATTCGACAATAGTATTAAATATTTATAAATTAATTATTAAATTTACAATTACTATTTATACTTTGTAATTAATTATATATCATGAATATAAAATATTGATACAAATTTAAATATTGATGTTTATTATTAATTAATAATAATTCCTTATAATTACAAAAATTATTCATTAAAATAAATAGTACCAATTTATACGACTTGGTTATAATTAGGCATTAAACAATCTTCGCTCATATCAAGAAATTATAATATGATAAAAGTAATATAATTCTTGGACTAAGTAACTTTGTAAAAGACATTGCGCGTAGCAAAATTGCAAGAAACCAATTTAAATGAAAAATTGTGTGATGTGTTTAAGTTCATGGCTGGTTTTGTACATTAACTATCAAGTAATATGAAAAAAAAAAAAAAAAAAATAGATGGCAAGTTATTACTTGTACGTTTTATAAAATATAACTTCAATGTATGTTTACAATGGCTGAATCTTGTTTCAGTAACATAAAATGAATGTAAAACCAAATATAAGAATTAAAAATATTACAGCAATATTTTGAAAAATTTTGGTACAAATTGCGAGAAGTAAAGAACAGTTACCAAACATGCTTAAATATATAAAAAAAAACATACGTTTTAAAAAGTACTAATTATATATATACAGGTTGGTACTACGCAAAGAACATATAGATTGTTATTTTATTTAATAAGTAAAAAAACAAGAATCCAGATAATTTTTAGTGGTGCAACATATATTCAAAAACAAGTACACCAGATTTTCAAAAACATTAATTTAAAAACACTTAAATTATTGTATGTGCTTTGATGTAAATTATTTATATAGTTGAGGGTACGCGTCAATGTTTTACCTTAACCAAACTTATCGATATATAAAAGGACTAACTGAGAAAAATATTTATCTTTTANTAAATTATTGTATGTGCTTTGATGTAAATTATTTATATAGTTGAGGTACGCGTCAATGTTTTACCTTAACCAAACTTATCGATATATAAAAGGACTAACTGAGAAAAATATTTATCTTTTATTACTGGCGTAGCTTAAAATTTTAATGAAAAGTTACGTTTTTGAGCACCGTGCACCCAGCGTTGGAACTTTCCCCTGTACCAAACTCTCTCATAAGAAATCTCATTTTGTTCCTAACCTAAGTAGAAAAAATCATAATATAGTAAATTCACTGTTTCTTTACACTTTTCGAATCCAACATTTGAAAAATCACCCCATTTATGCCATGTTTGGTTATTTCCTAAATATGGCATGTATCACAAGCGTTTTATACTTCTCTTAACGTAGAAGTACCTTATTTTTAGTCAAATTGAGATTTTGTTTATATTTTTTTAATATATTATAAAATATCTTATATAATTAATATCAATAATAACAGTGGTAAAATAGGTATGTTGGTAATGCCTAGTAAGAAATAGTTCTCATGCAAAATATTATTAGTGAGTGAGTACGAATGTGGTGCGCAGATCCTGTGATGTAATTATCTAGACTTGTTTAAGCTTTGTTTGCAAGAGACGGAGGAATACCCTGGTAGTAGAACATAAGCAGGGTTTCCAACTTTTCTGAAGACCTGCTAGATTTCTACTTCCAGGATATTCCTCCGCCTCATGCAAACAAAGCTCAACAGAGTCTAGATAATTACACCAAAGGGACAAAGCACCGCATTCGTGCGCACACAGTGTAATTATATTTTGCATAAGAACTATTTCTTTCTTGGTATTGCCGACACACATATTTTATCCCTGCTTAATGAATATTAATTATAAACTCAATATCATAATCTATACAGAAAATATGATTCAAAGTTTAATTTGACTAAAAATAAGGTACTTTCATGTTAACAGAAATATAAAACGTGTGTTATACATGAAAATGTTTAAGAAAAAACTAGTCACGTCATGCAGGAGGTAATTTTTCAAAGGTTTGATTCAAAAAGCTATATATAAAAAGTATGGTTCGAAGGAGGGAGACGCACTCACATGTTGGAGGCGCCGGAGTCCCAGCCGTAGAGGGAGGTGACGACGTAGTTGCCCGTGGTGAGGGGCGCGTCGGCGCCGTTGCTCACCAGTGTCACGTGGTCGAAGTCTCCGTTGGCCCCGCCCTGCGGCTGGCTGAGGATGGTCACGAAGGTCTGTCCCTCGGGGTCGAACAGCAACCTGCTGGGGCTCACCCAGCCCTCCGGCTCGCTCTTGTGGTGAAGCTGGAAACCCACGCGGTCATAAAATCTCACCCCCACCACCCACGCTCGTCAACACGAGCGTTATCTGCTGCAGGCTGTTCGTTGTTAATTAACAACTTTTAAGATCTACGTATTTTAAACGGACACGCTGACTGGCATGCACCCAATAAAGTTGGTAACGTCGGAGGTAATGTAGTTTCATGTATTAATGATGAAATAAAATTATTAAGTTAACATCTGCGTGTACTAAAATTACTTATTTTGCTTTCCGTTTTTTTTTTCAATCCACATAAATGGAAGAACTAGCAAATTTGTAAAATATATACTTTTGGAATAATTTTCAGTCTCGCACTGAGCGGCAAGCGAGGTTGGTAACGACGGAGGAAAGTAGTTACATGTCTTTACGTTGAATTAGTAGTGTCAGGTGAACATTTGTGCATACCNAATATTAATTATAAACTCAATATCATAATCTATACAGAAAATATGATTCAAAGTTTAATTTGACTAAAAATAAGGTACTTTCATGTTAACAGAAATATAAAACGTGTGTTATACATGAAAATGTTTAAGAAAAAACTAGTCACGTCATGCATGAGGTAATTTTTCAAAGGTTTGATTCAAAAAGCTATATATAAAAAGTATGGTTCGAAGGAGGGAGACGCACTCACATGTTGGAGGCGCCGGAGTCCCAGCCGTAGAGGGAGGTGACGACGTAGTTGCCCGTGGTGAGGGGCGCGTCGGCGCCGTTGCTCACCAGTGTCACGTGGTCGAAGTCTCCGTTGGCCCCGCCCTGCGGCTGGCTGAGGATGGTCACGAAGGTCTGTCCCTCGGGGTCGAACAGCAACCTGCTGGGGCTCACCCAGCCCTCCGGCTCGCTCTTGTGGTGAAGCTGGAAACCCACGCGGTCATAAAACCTCACCCCCACCACCAGCGTTATCTGCTGCAGGCTGTTCGTCGTTAATTAACAACTTTTAAGATCTACGTATTTTAAACGGACACGCTGACTGGCATGCACCCAATAAAGTTGGTAACGACGGAGGAAAGTAGTTACATGTCTTTACGTTGAATTAGTAGTGTCAGGTGAACATTTGTGCATACCNGTTGGTAACGACGGAGGAAAGTAGTTACATGTCTTTACGTTGAATTAGTAGTGTCAGGTGAACATTTGTGCATACCGAAATTGCTTCTTTTCTTTCCTGTTTCTTTTAATGCGTAAAAGTGTAATGAGATGCAAATTCTGTGAAATATTTACTTTTCTAATTATTTCACAGTTTTACTCGACCGACGCATGAATAACGTAATAACGCCCATGACGATGTTAATTTTACGTTAGTTGTAAGAATACACAACGTGCCTACAAGTAGGTCTTAAGCAGGGATTTCAAAGGCGCTCATTTTATCGCGAACAGCCTAAAGACACGTCTCCGCCAACTTTCACGATATCGCTTTCAAATAACAAACACTCTCTCCGTCTTTGCTCGGGTCAAATCCCCACAAAAAAGTGTTGGTAAAATGTTTGATACCCTGAAAATTGCGGGCATATTAAGATGTATAAACTTAACAAAAACACAGCACAGCCGAACCTAGAGTCGACATGTCTCACAGCAGCCGAACCAGTGGTCTACGCAACCCGCAAAAGTCGAACCTTAAAGTTCAGCATGCTTCTTATTGCGGGGGGAATCAGGGGAAAGTTGAGGTAATATAAGTGTAAAACCGAAAATACTTACACACCTTCCGAGAACGGATGGGAATAGNAATCAGGGGAAAGTTGAGGTAATATAAGTGTAAAACCGAAAATACTTACACACCTTCCGAGAACGGATGGGAATAGTCAAAAAAAAAAAAAAAAAAAAAGTTTTGGTGAGCAAAGAAAAATTTCGAAAATTGCCAACATCTGAAATTCGAAAATTTGAAAGGTGGTCAAAGGTACCTGCCACCTAAATGGCTTAAAGCCGTTTGCCTTCTGAGCATGCCTACCAAGTCATTTTACCGTAGCTTCCCTTTTTAAAATTCTGAGAAAAAATTTAATCAAGTTAAAATTTAATTAGTTTTAGTGATTATGTACAACTAATAAGTGTACTAGACTTANTAATCAAGTTAAAATTTAATTAGTTTTAGTGATTATGTACAACTAATAAGTGTACTAGACTTACTTATTTGGTTTCTTTTACACGAGTGTCGACGTTAGCTTTGAATAATTTTTTTTTTTCCCCGCTAGGTAAAACTTGTAGATTTTCAAGTTAGAGCAGGAGCAGCATAACTTGTATTCATACGGCNAGCCGTTTGCCTTCTGAGCATGCCTACCAAGTCATTTTACCGTAGCTTCCCTTTTTAAAATTCTGAGAAAAAATTAAATCAAGTTCAAATTTAATTAGTTTTAGTGATTATGTACAACTAATAAGTGTACTAGACTTACTTATTTGGTTTCTTTTACACGAGTGTCGACGTTAGCTTTGAATAATATTTTTTTTTCCCCGCTAGGTAAAACTTGTAGATTTTCAAGTTAGAGCAGGAGCAGCATAACTTGTATTCATACGGCNTTTTTTTTTCCCCGCTAGGTAAAACTTGTAGATTTTCAAGTTAGAGCAGGAGCAGCATAACTTGTATTCATACGGCTACTGACATTTCATCTGTCGTTCTGTTTCTTTGGATAAATAATTCCCATACGATGTATTGAGGTAATTTAAGCTTACCAAATGACTTCCTTTCTGCCAGTTGTAGGTGGCCTATAAAAGTTGCAATTATTTAAGTTCCTGCCAAAATATATTAAGTGTGAAATCCTTCCCTCTCTCTCTTTTTATTCATCTCCAACATGAAAGTATGTTGCTGTCTTTTATGTGCAACGTGTAACCTTGAGTTAACTTTAAACATAACGGGTGATTATGCCAAATTTTACAGGAAATATTTTTAATTGCTTGTATTATGCCCGTAATGGCGCCTTCCTATTGATACAAGAAGCCAAAGGGGCTTAACCGAGTTCGTGAGGAAAGAAAGTCTTAATAAAACCAAAATAACTCAATTACATTTTTTATTTATTCGCACAGCTATTATTTACAACATTTAAATATAAGTTTGCGCAATATTTAATGTCTATCTCAATTATAATTAGTCATTATAAATGTTTCTATATTTGCTACAGTAACTAATTCACACTCATTATTATTTACACGTATTCAGTCTGTCTTATTGCCATAATTCCAAATGTCTTAAACTCACGCATCCAGTTCATTAGTCCCGCCCGTCAGTCTCTCTCTTCACTGTGCCGATGCTCGCAGTCCGCACGTAGACTTCACTCTCGCCGCCACTCGACGCTCTACTGGCTCGTCACTTCGCTGTCTTCGCATACCTGGCGGTTACGGTCGCGCAACATCTAAACTCTCAAACTGTCGGCTCGGAGGCCCGTCGCGGCTTACGTTGTCTCTGTGGCCCGATCTGGAAGGTTCCCCACGCCCCGAGTCAAGCTGAGAGAAGCTAGGGCATTGAACCAGAACATTCTTTCACAGACAACCTAGAAATTCAATCCGCTGAAGGTCAGGAGCGCACGCGAGTTGCAATAGGCTTATCGCGGCGGCATGTGGCTGCATGTCTTTGTTAAATTAATACACGCTTCTTAGATTACGGCCCGCTTGACATTCACACATTCCTTCGCTCTCGCGGAAGCGATAAAGAGCAGCGGCACATAGCACTATTTATCACTTCTTCATATCTGAAACCAGGCAGAATGGAGAAATAAACGACTGTGTTTACAGATTCTCCGCCGATACAGCGCCAACTGTGATTGGGAAACATGTAACCGTCGTAGCCTAAGAGGTCAGTATCAGTTCACACCAGAGCCAACAAATATTCAAAATGCCAGCTGGGAACGCCAAACTTCTTCTTACAATGGGACAGTTCTCGGAACGATAAGCTGACCCCGTCAACCTCTGTTGTCAGATGTGGTACCGCGGCGCCGTCGTTAAGGCCGCCATTTCGGTGACTTTATGACGTAGTTTATGCTTCCGCCGCTGCGGCTATTTGCCCCACAGGGACGGGAATTCTCGCCCACGCGTTTGCCTAGGCTCGTTTGGCGAAGCTCGTTTGCCAGCTCGCCCCATGGAGTTCATCGTGAGCTGCGTGAGTGCTATCTACACGTAAGAAATGTATTTATATTATTGTCTATTCGTGGTTACTTTCAACTTTTCTGAATCCCTGCTTAAGTTCTTCTCTCGGAAGACCCACTATGTATTCTTTGGACACACTTAAAACCAAACACGTGCAGTCTAGGGGTGAAAATCGAGGTTTGATTGTGACGGGGACATGANGCAGTCTAGGGGTGAAAATCGAGGTTTGATTGTGACGGGGACATGACGTGGGTTTTACGTGGATATTAATGCGTTACTGGGTAATATTTTATTAGAGATATGGCAACGAAATGAATGTAATGAAAATGAAACTTGGCTTTTGTGGCTTAAGGGGCCCACCTGCTCGGAGGTTTTTTTTTTTCGCGTTTGAGGCCGAGAAGCGCAAGAACTAAGTGTTACACTGGCACGCGCTACAAGTGCGCCATCGCCGCTACGCGCAGAGCTCTGAACTGGAGTGCAGTGTTCTTGTCGTGCTGCGTGTACCTTTGGGACTTTTAAGAGATGACCCTTTAATTTTATTGGTGGGAAGTCTGTAGCAAGGTTCAGTGCATATCCCCAGAATACTCTGTGTGTATACAACGCGTATATTTTGAGATAAAGTGGTTTGGAAAAACATTTTTTAACTATGTTAGAGTGCTCTGAAATGGTGTTTTTAATTTACGCGACTTCTTAAAAGTAATCGACAGGCATATAGTAGGGGGCACTATAATGTAAAATCCACCTCCCGTTGGCAAACTGTGCCAAGTTGGATTATTTTACTGTATATTGTAGAGGTATACGTGCCTAGATAAAAAAAAACTTTTGTGCTCATTTTTTAAATTCGTTCATGACCTATTATTTTTAATTTGCAGTCCAAAAAAAACTTTATTTTCTATTTTTTTTTTTTGAGTATTTTGGTCAATTCTGTGTCATGTTTTATGTTTTTTGTTTCTGGAAAACGAAAATGGTATCAGATGTTGCTAAAAACAACCAATATTGATTCATAAATAACACACTTTTTTTTCCTGAATTTCTAATACCTTTAAAATAATATATTTCTACTTGTATGTAGATTGTGGTTTTATTTTAATGAGAGGAATGAATAAGCAACCATAATTATAAAAGTCTAGCTTGTTTAAATTATTCACAGCGCATAATAATCATATCACAAAATGGAAATCCGCAAAATATGCTACTACATAATTTACACGAAATTGTTTTTTATTACTAAATAAAAAGACATAGTCTTCTTGTTTGAAATATAAATAGCACAAAGAAAATTTTTGGAAATATAAAATTGAAACGAAATAGTTAACAAGGAGGTATCTTCGTTTCATAACCTACTATAGGAGAAGATAATGATAATATGGTTATACTGAACATGGCGAGGGTAAGTGTGGGTATTATATATAAAGTAGGAACCTAAACATTAATCATGAGTCTTAAAATTATTCACCTTCCTGATCGCCATCACTGTCAATGGAATGATCTTTTATATTGCTGCAGCCATTGCACTTGCAAATAGCTGTACAGACAAGCAAGTTTTTAACACACGAGCAGTTTCTTTATTCACGCGAGTTTTTACACGCACATTTTACAAGTTCAATTACACTTAATAGAGCCGGAGGCTGCAGACACTTCTCAGGTACTACACCACCTCCCCCGTAATTTTCCCATCCGTTTCCATTGAGAAAAGGTATATCTGGCATAGCTTTCCTGTAACCCTTCCAAATTGTTGAAATGGTGTGTGATCTCCGTATTCGAGGCTTAAGAGCTCCTGTTGTGGGGTTCAGAGCTCCTGTTGGGGGGTGAAGTTTCTCTCCTTCTACATTTCTTGTTCTGAACAATTCCCAACGAAGCCCGGAAACTGTGGAGAACAGCGAGTCCTTCATATAAACCATACTGATAAATCTTTCAAATGCATGAAGATATATCAGTGGATCTATATTTTCTTCTCCAAGATATTGCAACGCTGTTATTATATCAATGTCATTAGTGATGCTGAGGTACATTGTGACCCGTCTTTCTTTTGAAATGCCAAAACATTCTCCTCCCCAATCTCCACCAGTGAGGGAATGAAGACCAATGAACCCTTTTGCTTTATGGTGGCCAATTGCAAGGCATCTTTCATTAATGTTTACTTTTCTGGTATTCTGTCCTTTTCCCGTAATACAATTTTATATTCGCATTGGTTGAGTGTGATTTAACTAGATCCATAAGCAAAACGAATAAGTCTGTATCTGAAGAGTAAATATAAATTTATTTGTCACAAACACCTTCCCTTGTAAGTCCAGAATATGGAGAGGAATCAAAGTGTTGGCTTCCTCGTGAGTATGGGTAGTTAGGCTAGGGTTGAAAATAGCTGACCTGTTGCTATATGCTATAGGTTTTGGTCCCAAAGCTGACCACAACCATCTTTTCCTTAGAAGCAAACTCCTTCAATGCAGCCGTTCCAAGATATTCAGTCAACTACTGTTTTGTTTCTTTGTGTGATAGAAACGTTTTCATTGACACTAAGTTGATGTTTGTGCTATCCTTAACTACAAAGCGCACAGGGGCTGTCTCTCCTAACTTTTTTTTTTTGCGTGTGTTTCCTTTTAGAGAATTATCTATGTACCTGTCAAATAGTAGCCTTACCTCATTATACTCACTACCTCTTTTTTATTGTTGCTGTGAATGCTTTTGCAAAGTCCGCAATTGTATTTAATTGTTGCGGTTATTTTTTAGAGACTGCACTACAACCATCCTATCTATGACACGTGCTTTTTTTTTTGTACCACTCTGGCTAAGTCCACAAGGCTCTAGCGGCATTTCATTACTCTCACGTCTTATGCACATGAAGGTTTCCATCACTGAATGAAAATAACTATTGTCATTTGGTATGTGAAGTTTGCCATGTGATGAAAAGAAAAACCTTGGAATGACCGAAAATTCATAGTCGTCAATAGCTCTTCTGAAGTTTGTTGAGAGCTCAGGTCGTGACTCCATTACAATGAGAAATCGAGCCAATAGCTGCCCATCTTCCTTGAGTTTTACTATCTTCTCGCCCAGTTTTAAATATGACTTAGAGTTGCAACTACTAAATGTTTTGGGCTTAATTTTTTTTCCATGGGATTCCAATTACTAGTATTACTTATATATTTTCTCAAAATAGCTGCTACTTTTGATAGTATTCCAATATCCACTTCTCAATCAGCGGCATCGCATTAATCTGTCACAAATTCAGAAATGGTTTGTGTTCGCACAATTCTTAGACTTTCGTTTGCTCTGGAAGATTGAATGAATTTTGCTTCTGGGATCTGGTCGGCTAAGGGGGATTTCAAATGTATTTTTTTTTTGTAACTATTGTTTTCTATTTTAATTCCATTCTCTGACAGCAATTTTTGATACTGTTCATTCTCATCATTGGTAGTTGCAGTTTCTCCAGCAGAAAGAATACACTTCACTATGTTCACTGCATCTATGCCAGCAATATAGTACCCCATTTTGTCAGTTTCTTTGATGGTAGTTCTAACTTATTTCTCTCACAAAGTTGGTTCTCATGCCTAAGGTAGACACGATCATATGCTATATCAGACGCATCACAATCGAGTGGCACATTTATCATTGAGAGTGCTGCTCTAATTGTACTGCTTTTGTTGTCGTTTTTGATGAACAAAAAATGATCTGCCATTGGTTCTGTTTAAACAAAAAATAGTTCCTCATTCTCCGGTTCTGGGCATTCAAAAACACAACTTTTTTTTTTGCTTCTTTTTACCTTGTTATCTCCATGACGGATCGATGATGTAGAGGGGCGCGCACGTTTTGGTGGTTCATGTACTCCTACACACGCATACATTTTCTTGGCATATTAAAGTTCTTTGCTGTGAACGACATCTTTGTAACACTGATTATGAAAATGTATCCGACGATATTCATCTTCTGATAATAAAACTTATTCTTCCACAAAGTGGTGCGAACTGACACACTCCAAACTCAGTTCGTTTGAAGGCATTTCACCTTTTTGTGTCTGATTTTTACGCAATCCTTTATTCTTTAAGCACATAATACAATTCCTATTTAACAGTTATTGACACCACATTATGAAATTAACTGAATTTTGCTTCATACTGGCATAAACCTGCTACAAAAATTACAGTTATATTAGTTGTCAATTTCGCTTGCGTACATTTCATTTTTATAATAAGCATGGATCAGTTTTGGATAATTATATTGCACTTCTGTCTATCCTAATAATTCATTGCTGTTATCTCGTCCGAAAACTGTCAACAGACATTATAAGTACATTCCTAAAACGTAACAACACATACACATAGGCTTTATTTTGGCTGACTATTGCTCATAAATCCACAGGTATTGCTTTTATGCAAAAAAATAATTTTGTATTCATTTATACAATAGCAAAATACATATAAAACTATGCAGAAATTGCCAAAATACTTCAAAGTTATAATAAATAGAAAAAATCGCCATCTTAGACTTTCTGTTGAAAACATATGTCACTAACGAATAGGAATAAAAGCACCAAACTTACTTTCAATCAAAATACCTTCGACTATACTATCCAAGAGCCAACAAATCAAACTTGGCACAATTAGCCAGCGGGAGCGATTAGGAGCTCCTACTAATAGTCTGGAGCGTGTGTTCTTTCCGTAGCCCAGCACATAGGCCGCACGTTTTATAGTTCCGTAAAAAAAAAAAANAATAGTCTGGAGCGTGTGTTCTTTCCGTAGCCCAGCACATAGGCCGCACGTTTTATAGTTCCGTAAAAAAAAAAACCTGTACTTCAAGCTCTCTGCAACGCAATTCATGCGCCAGGCAGGCGGACCCCTTAATCGACAGANAAAAAAAAAAACCTGTACTTCAAGCTCTCTGCAACGCAATTCATGCGCCAGGCAGGCGGACCCCTTAATCGACAGATGTAGAAGAGGTCCTTCGTTTGGCGCCAGAATCAGCGCACTAGCACATGGGAGTCGCGAGATATACTTACAGCTCGGTAATTTTCGCCGCCCGCGTCCAAAATGGTAGCGAATCGCCGAGGGGCCCCCACCCGCGCGCCGCCCGCGCATGCGCGGCGCAAACTCAAGGTCACACTCGCATCGTAGACGTTAACTCGATCGAACGAGATTACATTTATTTCAATCGTGTTATTAGCCAAGAATTTATAGACTCTTACGTAATGGATCACTCTGCAAACGTTACATCGTCGTTTCCGTCCTGGTACCCCTTTGTGTCGATATGATTTTAAAGACTTATTTACGTCAAAACCAAAAGTGAAATAAAACGCCATATTTTCGCGCTGGAGAATAAAAAATAAGTATTTTTTTCACAGTCGTATTTTTTTCAATTAGTTTTATTTGAAAACTTATATATGTCTGTAGAAAACATTTGCTCTACAAATAATGTACCGAATCTCAATTTAAGAATATTATATATAATAACTACAAAATTACAGATGAAATACGTTCTAGCAATTTATGCCAGTACTTGGTTTTTTTCTTCTAATTCTGTAACCAGCTGAGAAAAAAATGTCTGTCCCTTCATTCAATCGCCTTTCTAAATTTCTCCATTCAAGGTAACATTTCTTATGATGATCACTGATTTCATGATTGGGCAACTTAGCATAAAGTTTTCGCCAGGACTATTCTTTCCTCCAACCTTCATCACTAATAAGCACTGATTGGTTGCTCTCTGACAAGTTACTTTTGTCGCCTAATAAACGACAGGGAAAGCATAAAAAGTGATTCGTTAGCTTAATTCCAAGTTACCGAGTCTCTTGAACGAAGCTCTCCATTCTTGGTTCTGGAAAACAAAACTGTCCTAGGAAAAGCTCTTTTTTTCATCACTCGGCAAATTGACAGGGACTGCATTAGGTACCTTCCGGACAAAACTCTCGATTAGCTCTGAAGTGGGACACGCAGGTATTGTTGCTAGATTAAAATATGAGACGCAGTGTATGGAAAAAGAATCAACAGATTGTGGGTGTTTATTTTCACAAACATTCTCAACATCTACTTTAGAATACAAACTTTCTTCCAAAACTAAAATCTTATTAGGCCTAGTTTCATCAACTGTCGAAGGTTGAGAAATTTCCTCAACCTCAAGTTGTCTTGCTCTTTCAGCAATTTCATTTTCAGTACAATCAGGATTTCCAATCAGGATCTCCACTTTCTAGTTTCGCTTTCTCGGCTTTTTGAATTCCATCTTCAAATAAGGTTCTAATACCTTGTTTACTCACCTGTGATCTTTGTCACCGTTCTTTTATTTTTTGAGCCCCTGATTTATGTTTATACGTATCCATTATTAAGAATCACACCGCACACAAAACCAGCCTTCTCATAAAACTGTGGTTGAATAAAACGCATTATTCACAATAAACATTAGCATTCGAGTAACATTTACCTCAACTCGACACGTGAGCGCGAAACGAGAAAACATAGGAGTCAATACCCGCGATAACGAAGCGTTAACTGCTCGCCGCGCAGCTCGCTCCAAAACGCACAAAGTCGCCATCTGTTGGCTGTGACTGTAACTTCGTATACAGCAGTGTCGTTGCTCACCGGCACGCAGTGGTGACTCCGAGACAGCCGGACCGGAGCAGTGGTAATGGACGGTTACTTCTCGCCAAGACACGCGACGCGAGGATTGCGAGTTGCTCCGTAGCAAGTTAATACATTTCGAGTGTCGTAATTACANGTTGCTCCGTAGCAAGTTAATACATTTCGAGTGTCGTAATTAGATTTTTACGTAATACTTCGTTTTAAAAATAAAACGTTAACGAGTCGGGCCCCTGAGAATTGCACCCCCCTTTCGACCCCCTCTTTACGGGCCAGCATACTTATGGCGTAATCCAGGAGATTCTAGCCCGGAGGCTCGTGAAGCGAAGACAAATCCACAGCAGCAACAAGCACAAAAGTCACGTCCGTATAAAATAAATTAAGAAGTAAACCTTTTTTTTTAAATGAAATATTGCATAAGCGTTAGTTACAATAAACAGAATGGGTTTTTACTGCTTCACAATTTCCCTTACGTGTTCGTAACAAAATCAAATCGTTAAAATAATGCGCTGTTTATATTCTCAGTGCATTAGGTCCTAAATGATCTGCTGGACGAAATGTGTGTGGCTAGTTCCAAGAATTTGCATGTTGTAGCTAGTCAGGGGCAGAAGTATGATACATTAAAAACTTAAAATAAGTTAGTAAATATAACCACCTAAATTCTTTAAAGACCATCTGCTGTTTGGGCATATTTTTATTTTGCTGATAGTCATCGATTTGAAACTTAAGCATTTTTCATTATTATATACATAAAAAGTATATGTNGGATAAACCTATATGTATATTTATTATATATATTTATATTTATATACATATGGTTTATCCTTTTTTGCCTGAACCCTAGTTGTTACAACAGGAGCGACACCTATCGTGTTCCATTTTCCGAAGGTAAACTATACTATCCTTCGTGTCACTAGCTCTATAACTTATTTTCTTTCTTTAAGAAGTTATCGTGTAACACGTAAGAGAACATGATTAATTTCATGTTCATTAAAACCGTTTAATTTTAGTAAAAAAAAATTCAGTAGTTAAAATTTTTTGTGACGGTGCACCTAAAGAGATAATTTCGTCAAATTCACAAGTTATAAATTTTATTTTTTTCCTGAGTAAAAAAAACGAAACCACTCTTTTTGTCGTATTGTAACGCCAAACATAATCAATAATGCAAGGATGAATAGGGAAGTACTAGCTAGCAAAAGTAGCTAGTATATGCACTTCAAATTCTCTATTGTGTTTGCACACCCACTCACAGGGATCCGAACACAAGCTCTGTTGAGTGTTAGGTTGATAAATAATGAAGGAGAAGTGAAAATCAGGTTATATATTAAAATATTGTAGTGACCATAACACGAAGATGTGAGTGCTGACAGGAGATTTCCACTGATTTCCCATATGCGTGTGTNAGGTTGATAAATAATGAAGGAGAAGTGAAAATCAGGTTATATATTAAAATATTGTAGTGACCATAACACGAAGATGTGAGTGCTGACAGGAGATTTCCGCTGATTTCCCATATGCGTGTGTGTCTTTACATGTGTAAGTATGTGTACATACTAATTTGTGCACCGCGATAAGCAAATTTTCGTGACTAGCCCTCACAGTTGCCTGTAAGGATAGATGAGAGTGTATACATGTACACACATGTGAGGGCTAGTCACGAAAATTTGCTTATCGAGGTGCACAAATTAGTTCCGCGTCAGGAAACTCTTCAGAAACTACTTTCCCAGTAGCATTTTTAAGTATTTTCACATCTCTCATGGTTCTTTCACAGTTAAAGCTAATTAATTTTACTTTCCTCTTTTTTTGGCGAGGAGTAGTCGAGATTCGAAATAAAAGGGCAATGGACGTGTATTATTACGGATGGGGAGGATTCGAGGTGGTGAACCCTCGTTGACGAAGAGGAAAGATTCATAATTACNTGTCTTTACATGTGTAAGTATGTGTACATACTAATTTGTGCACCGCGATAAGCAAATTTTCGTGACTAGCCCTCATAGTTGCCTGTAAGGATAGATGAGAGTGTATACATGTACACACATGTGAGGGCTAGTCACGAAAATTTGCTTATCGAGGTGCACAAATTAGTTCCGCGTCAGGAAACTCTTCAGAAACTACTTTCCCAGTAGCATTTTTAAGTATTTTACTTTCCTCTTTTTTTGGCGAGGAGTAGTCGAGATTCGAAATAAAAGGGCAAGGNAGTAGTCGAGATTCGAAATAAAAGGGCAAGGGACGTGTATTATTACGGATGGGGAGGATTCGAGGTGGTGAACCCTCGTTGACGAAGAGGAAAGATTCATAATTACCATCGTCCAAGCTGAATGAAAGATAGATTTACCGTCATTATCCTTCCTTGGAAGGCGAATTATTTGCAGCTGTCCACATGAACATTACAAGTTTCAAAGATGGACAGCAAAACAAGTAAATTACATTATACAAAATTGTAATAGGTAATGTGATTACAAGCCCTTTGTGATGCGGTCGGCACTTTTTTTTATTTTAAATGTTTGTAGCTAAGGAACACAACGATTATCTGCCTCCTTTAAGCATTGAAATTTGACCATTGTTTTATTTTGTTCAGAAAGTGTTTACCATTGCCTTTACGAGCATATATATGCATATCATAAGGATTAATTAAATTAAAAAATTTTGCTTGCAGATAGTATAAACGAAACGAATATGCCATAATGCATATCGTTAATGCTGCTTAATGGTAGGCATTTCAAGGTAAAGTGAGCACTTTTGAGGCCCTAGTTACTTTTTAACAGCAAATTTTTTTGTCATTTAACCACCTTTTTAAATCAATATTGCCATGTAAGTAATAAACACAGTGTGTGTATTCCACCACACTCGGAAGTTAACGTCTAAGGCTACATAAAATATATTTATTTACTATTATTCTAAATGAGAGGGCTTTCAAAAGTGCTCATTTTACTCTGAATAGCCTATAGTATTATTTACACCAAACTACAGTAATAAAGTTTTTTTCGGAACTCGTGAAGTTTAATCTAGCAGATCAGATCTCTATTTAGCTTATATTAACATCCAAAAACCATTTCACTTTCGATAAATCACTTATCTGTGATGCTGCAAAGACCATGATTCCTATCAAAGCGCCCACTGTCATCATTCTGTTACTCACCTGAGAAACAGTCGCTAGCTTCGAATCCTCTTCCAGAGTGTAAGCCATGATAGCTGACTCGTTTTGTCTCCTGTTAGTCCACACCGCGACCACTTTTTTCTCAGTTGCCCAGTTAACGCTGTAGAGAATGTGGTCCCTGCAAGAAGGCAGAAGTCGTTATTTTTCAGTGTCAACTAGAAACAAACATTTTGTCCGGGAAGTCTGTTTTCTCCTTCATGTAACTGGTACACCTCAATCAAGATAACCATAGCGTTTTGTAACACTAAAGTAATTAATTTTTAGATGTTTTAAAGCAAACTCTTAAGGTATTTGCACAGGTTTTAATGCTAGTTGATTCTTCTTAATGGGAATAAGGGTATAAACGATAGGTATTTGTAATTGTTCCAGTTCTAAAAATAATATACTAATATTCTAACTTCAGGAAACGTATTATTCGCCTCATCTCTTGCAAATGCACTTCGTCCTTTCCTTTTCACAAAAAACAGAGATTTCAGGACAGTGGTGCTCAGAATGAAATAGAAACACAATCAAAAGCTAATATTTTTATTTCTATCGCTTCGGTTTTCCACCAATTGTGCGTCGTTTTGCATCAGCGACCCCAGCAGCACAATCGAGCGTGCTTGTTTGTGTGTTGGCGTGTTTGACTCACAATCGGCAAGTCTTAGATTCGATCCCTTCTTCTTTCATTCGGTATACATCTTAGCAAGTGGTTTTCCATCTTTATTCCAGGCTAATGTGGCGAAGTTAGTTAATTATAAACACGCCCATTAATCCTCCTATTAATTTACACCCTGAAAATCATCACTGCACTTAAATTATATTACGTGCGCGGCTAAGGTGAAACCGTCTCCGCCATCTTGGATTTATCCATTTTCCACTAGTACTCCTTTTTCACAAGTTTTGAGGAAATATTTATCACGACACGACATAGATAATAGTTTCCCGAACTTTACGAAATGCTTGAAGCTACATTGCCTTTATTAATTGTAATCAGTAACTTCCGGGAAGAAACAAGTTACTATTTCTTGCGAACTATTACGGAAATTATACCAGCAACAAAAATTAAGCAATAGCTACTTTATAAAACGTACAAAGCATTGTCCTGTGCCATGTCTATCTGTAAAATTTGAAAATTTAATACAACAGTTGTAACACATAATGTGGCGAAAATTCGGGGATTGATCACCACTCACTGAACTCTTTCGAAATTAAAATTTAGGATCTATTTTTCCCCCAGTTTGTATCCTACCGCCAAGTATAAAATTAACATCGTAATGAACACGATAACCCTAATCACACGTCAATCAAATGAAACTGTGACGCTAATAAAAACGTAAATATGTAACTAATATGCCAATTCTTCTCATGTGTGCATGAAAACAAAACGCAACTAACTGAAATAAATTCAAATGTTGAAAATCAAGCTTTTAATCATACCGTTAAGAAATTTAACTCACTGCTAACTGAATTGGGAACACGGCAGTCGATGTTCAGGGTAAAATATATACAGATAACGAGCAGGGAACTTTTCAAATGTTGATTTTCAAAGGCGCTTGGTTAACCGCGCAAAAGACATAGTACATATTGTTAGGAAAATGCAGGAAGCACGGTTATAATATATTCGTAGTTACTTCCAACTTTTTGAAGCCCTGCTGTAGTTATATTTTCGGGCTTGATTACACCAACGCGCCGTATTTGTGCGTCGGGCAGACAATCAGAAACAAATATTTTTATACTTACCAACAAAATGTTTCCAACACTGCGATCATGAAAATATAAATATGAGAGTAAATAAATTATTATTTCATGAATACGGTAAAAGGTCTCAATTTAATAATATTTTAAGTAAGAACTATTTCACTAAAGCCATTACCAACATGTATATTTTCATTCTATTAAAAATAATACTGACTATGAAATAAATATTATGAATTACAGACAAAAGCTTCGTTTGATAAATAAGGTACGTTAATGTTAAAGGAATTATAAAACGCTTGTGACGTATAATTTTTTTTTACAGCCAAACACTTCACGTATAGGGTTATTTTTCAAAAGGTTTTATTCAAAAAGTGTGAAGCTAGCGTGAATAGGCTATATCTATGTAGTTGGTCACTAGCGTTTCACCCTGGAATATACTGTTCCGCGCCACGCCTCGCATGACGGGAAATTTTCGGAATGGGGTACAGTGAACACAGGCGGGGTTTCCTTGGAGTGCCTCCATTTCTTATTTCACCTTCATTCCGTCGTCCTTCCTGCTATATAGCTTCTCTCCTCTGTGTCATTGCGTTTTCCCTCATCTTGTTTGACATAAACATTAGGCAAAATGCAGTTAGGGAAAACGAAATCAGGCGAAACAAATTTATGGGAAAATATGTTAGGCAGAATGCAGTTAGAGAACACGAAATTATGCGAAACGCAGGAAAAGCAAGAATCTTAGGAAGCTGACATTTTAGGGACATCGCGGTTAGGCAAAAACGCAGCTAGGTAAAACGCCATTAGTAAAATCGCATTTAAGAAAAAATGCAGTAGTTAAGATGAAATTAGGTGAGTCGCTTTTAGGGGAAACGAAATGTACTCCTCTCCTCGTGCATTTTTCTGACTAGCCGGAACGACAGGTCTGTCATTCGGGCAATCGGATTAAGCTTACGTCTACTATAGGTTAGAAAGATCAATGTTAAAAGTTTGGCTACAAAACATTTTCGCCACTACATCAGCGCTAGTGTCGGCAAAGTACCATATTTTTATATTTCCTACATTTANATCAATGTTAAAAGTTTGGCTACAAAACATTTTCGCCACTACATCAGCGCTAGTGTCGGCAAAGTACCATATTTTTCTATTTCCTACATTAAAAAAAAAAACAAGATAATTGTAACAATCATAAATCAAAAAACAATAACGTCGTAACTAAGTAAAATCTTTCTTTTTTACTATTCACATAGCTTCAAATTTATTTAGAAGTTACCTTTTGGAACACTGGGCATCTAACGGCGGAAATTTTCCCCACGCCAAACTCTCCAATAAGAAATCTCGTTTTGTTCGTAACCTGAGTAGAAGTAACCTTAACCGGGTTCAGTTATCGACAGACTTTTCTCATTTGTCCCTGCCTGTAGGTGGGCACACTGTACCGTTTACGTTTATAGCTGGTTCGCTGTAGACTAAGCTATACTGAAATCAACCTTAAAAAAAGCTGCCCCTATCTACGTATATTTTATTGAACAGACTAAATGATATTACTAGTAACGTTGGCTTTTATATAGAAAACATAGGCATATTGCGTTTATTTACAGAAGAACTTCGGAAACTCGACACTCGGTAATTCGACATTCCGTAAAACACGACAACTTTACAGGCCGCATAGGTCAAATGGAATGCGTTACCGTTCAAGTATGTTTTCTAAATAACTAAAAATAACTATTTTTTCATCGATAAAGACACATTTATTAACAAGAAAATACTCCAAATTTAACTATTCACATTATTATTAAAAATTTTATTCCATTGAATTACTTTGATTTTCTAGTTATAATTGTGTATTTAGTGTTTCGTAATATGTTTCTTATTTATGCCGTATTTTGTGTTAACAGCTGTTAACAAACTGTGTTTTTTTATGCTTTGCGTAAAGTAATGTGTTCTCAACCAAATATTCACCGTTAATTCAGTCAAACTCGGCATTTCACTAACTTGGCACCTTCAGAGTCCACGTTAGGCCGAGTTTCCGAGGTTCGACTCCCTACGGCGTCACCCAGACTTTCGTGTTTAGGAAACGTGGCGGACGTTGCTGCTGAACGGCGGGTTTCCTCAGGGTGAGCGCTGACCAAAACCTATCAATTCAACTTCCATCGATAGCATTTACAAAGGACAGGTGCATATATTTTGTGCAGAGTACAAGACTGCTGTGTCATTACCACCGAGACGTTAAAGCCTTGTAACTTCTGCTCAAGCTAGTGACGTCACGACTAAAAGGCAAACACAAGTGGACGACATCACTGGTAGTTGGGTTAGTTTCGGCATGTGGCGGGTCGTATTTTAATGGAAACTGTGCCGTTGGTGTAATACTGCACCGATTGGTTAAAAAGTGCGCATCGTTAAGTTTTCTGACAATCATGAAAGAGTAAATGCCTGGGTGAAAGCTATTTCTCAAGAGAACTTCATGCCCGCGAAGTTAAGTTTACTCATGTAAGTAGACGTTTGTCTATCAACTTGATAGACTTCCAGTAGAAAAATTAACATCGTAGTAACATCATTATTTCAGTGCGTGTTTGAGTGTACTAGCATGAGCAATAGCAAAGGATAGCTTTTTTGGAGTATATAGGCTGTTCACGGTAAAGTGAGCACTTTTCAGTCCCTAGTTACTTTTTTCTTTCAGGCATTTTTTATCCTTTTAGATAAATATTGCCATGTAAGTAATAAACACAGTGCGTATATTCCGTCACACTCAGAAGTTAACGTCTAAGGCTAAAATAAAATTTATTTATTTACTATTATTCCAAATGAGAGGGCTTTCAAAAGTGCTCACTTTACCGAGAATAGCCTATACCGAAGCTTTTTTCATATACTCCACGTAAAGGCGATTATTGCAGTGTTCTGTGTTTAAATAAATCCGATTTTAGTGATTTGTAAACGAATTTATTGGAAGTATATAAACTTCTTCATTAGTTAGTTTCTACAAATGATTCGAAAGACGTAGTTGTTTTTAGAAATATAACACAAAGCGAAATTCACTCCAAATAGGTTATATTTACAATACCTTCACTGTTGGTTAAACATTATTACATAATAACATTGCTAAACAAATAAAAATAAATAAATGTATGTTTTTATACATTCAGCGAATGTACCAGTAGGTTATATTTCTGAACGTCGTTTTTTTTTCTTGCTTGCAAATACCAACAGAGCAAATACAACAACAATTAAGAAATTACCTATGGCTAGTTTATATATTAAGAGAATGTATCATTAAGTAATATTTCTAAACATCGTTCTTAACTTGCCTACAAATGGCAAGACAAATTGAAAGCAGCGAAAATTTTGTATTATTAAGTACTGCCCATTTTAGTTTACCGTATTGTTGTATATTCCAGAACAGCGACGCGTAGCAATTGTATTGCCTATCGCCAGTGACGTCACATGTAAGTTGTGAGGACTTGTAATCTCCGTGGAAAAAGCTGTGTTCGGACCTACATTTCTTTCCTGACGGAAAATCTACCGATATTATTGAGTATGCGTAGATATTTTGGGGCTTACTGCCTGCGCTGTATTTGAACGAAGAGAAAGCTGGGGGTATGATTACCAGCATGATGGAGCACCTTTGAACTTTCTCTCCTCATTTCCTAGCTAGGGAGTTCCAACGTAAATGGATTGGCGAAGGGGCGAAGAAAGGGTGAACCAGGGGGGTATAAGGGGGATATCATTTGACGCTNTCCAACGTAAATGGATTGGCGAAGGGGCGAAGAAAGGGTGAACCAGGGGGGTATAAGGGGGATATCATTTGACGCTGACGACCTCACTCCCCTGACGTGTCACTTCTCTGTTCTTTCTCTCTGGGGATACGTGAAGGATAGAAGGATACTGTTTACGCCCTACAGTAACAGGTCACAGAAGACTCACAGTGAACCCCTATATAGTCAATTCGCGGTTTCTTCACACTTCACTCTTTGAATCAAACCATTGAAAAAACACTCCATGTATAACGTGTTTGGTTTTTTTTTAATATGTCGTGTATAACAAGTGTGTGATACTTGTGTTGATGTTTTTATTAAATTTATATTTCATTTTTATTTTATCTTTAGATTATATCATTTCATTTTAACTAATAAAATTAACACAGAAAAAAAATAGGTATGTTGGTAATGCCTAGTAAGAAATAGTTCTTATGAAAAACATTATTACATTGAGTGCGCACGTATACGGTGCGTTGTCCGTTTGGCACAATTTTGTATACTTGTTTAAGTTTTGTTTGCACAAGGTGGAGGAATATCCTGTAAGTAGCACTTTAGCAGGTCTCCAGAAAAGTTGCAAGTAACCGTGAATGGACGATATGACATCTGCCGAGCCACAAACTGAGCGCACGTTTTACGTGTACAAAATAAGTGCTCTCGCGCCAAAACCTGAAGTAATTTATCTTTTCATTTACTTTATTTTTAGAGTAGGTAATTTGGCTTAAAATCTTTATTTAACCGTCAGTGTATACACGTATAAAATTTGCATATAGAGAATAGGTTGTTACCTAAGTGCACTCACATAACTAACGTAAATTACACACCTTAAAAAAAAAAGGCGTTGCGCCACCGGTATTACTGAGTTAGTCGGTTGCTCACGCCCCAAGAGGAATTACAGGATGAAATTCACACTGTATGTACATAATACCACGCCAGACACGACGAATGTATTTTTGTAATGCGCTGACTGTTCCAGCAGGCATCCTTCGTGTGCGAACAATTACAGGTGGTGCAACACGTTTTTTGAAGGGTATATTTGTATGGTGAAGTAACTTCAAGAGCTTCATACATTTTGCACAGTATTTTAACGTATCCACGTAACATTTGCAGTTGTTTTCGCGCTCTTTTCGTTACCAAAACGGGAACAATTTGTTAATTTGTTCTTTTAACTATTTGGAGTCTTAAGGCACGCATCCCAGGTAAGATATGATTAGTACAAGCGCAATTAGACGATGACCCGAATATTAAATCCCACGGTAATTTACACTTTTTTTACANCAAAAAAAAAAAACATTGCTCCGATTTCAAATACGTGCTGTTCATGGTAAACTGAGCACTTTTGAAAGCCCTGCTTGGGACCAACTTATATGCGCATTGCGTATTCTTTGGCCATATGTAAATTTAACATTGCCATTAGCCTGATCACTTTATTCATGTTTCGTCAAATGGAACTGTGAAGCCGTTAGAAAAGTAAACATTTTACAGAATTACTAATTCTTATACATATCTGCATTAAAAAATAGAGCAAAAGTAATGACTTCAGTTCTAACCAATGTTGAACTAACCATTTTAATCAAAGTTTGTCAAGAAACTACACTCCCTCTGACGTAAACAATTTACTGGACGCTTGCCAATTTAAAATAAATGCAGTTAGGGACAGTGGTATTATTTTAAGGTTGATTTTAATAGTTATTAACCGTGAAAAGCATATACTTATATTTAATAATAAGCGAAGTAGAGTGGGGAGGTTTGGCCAGCCCTTAGCAACGAGATCTTGAGAAGCGACGAGGGTGAAGCGAGGTGAGGTATGGAGCAAAGCCGGAATGCAAAGGCAGTGGGAAATGTGAGCTCCTCAATAAAACCCGCTGACCAGCGACATCATCCGGCACGTTTTCCACGTGCGAAAATCCGCGAGCGACCCCGCCGGGAATCAAACCCGGTTCGCCTTAGTGGGAGGCGAGCGCTGTAACTGCTGCGCCACCGCGGCCCCAATTAACAATGAAAACATTTTACAGCTATATAGCAAATTACTAACTTTTAAGTCAGTCCTCAAGTTTCATTCAAATTATTATAAATTCTCTGTGTGTCCTCTGTATGTCGCACCGATAACATTCAATACAACGCCTGCCTGCATTCGTCCCAGGGGCCTTACACTCGAACTCGTTCGGTTTCCTCAGACCATTCAACCTGAGTAGAGGGGTGAACCCGCATACGGCTCCGCGTATGCGAGATTTGCTATGCTGGAGCGAAAACCTCTCGCATACGCCCTGACCATTCGATTCTGGCCAGCTTGGACGCATGCGAGTTTCAACATGGCGGCCGTCCGTGTTGTACATGCTCCGTTTTGCTGTTTTAACGTACGATTCTAACGATTTTTCCAGTGGTAAATGTAACAACACGTACGTCGCACAACAGAACTTTCATGTCAACATCAGGTTTTCGTAATAACATGTGTTAATATGAATTACAATTACTTCACAGTGTTACCGGAAGTAAACGGTATAAAAAAGAGGTTTCAAACATATATAGAATGTGGATACGTCATTAAATGTATTCGTAGTTGATTTGCGAGCTGCTCTGCCCTCGTAGCTCAGGGGCAGAGTGGCCGACTTATACTCGGAGGGCCGGTAGTTCGCACCCCGGTTCCTCCGCGGCATATTTTCAGTTCGCATGTCGCGCACATACGTGCTGTGAATGTGTTATCAAGTCGGTCTACTACTCGAGCTCGTCACATGGCAAAATACACTCACACGGTCAAACGTCACACACGGTATTTTCAACGGCAAATGTATCGGTCAATGTAGACAATAAAGTCAACTTTATTAAAAAATAAAAATTGGTTAGTTCTGCTGCTTGCTGACAAACGTTCCACGGTTATATCGTCAATATATTATAGTGGTAAAATTTTCTTGGTGATATTCAAGCTTATTTTCAATCATAAACAAGATATGAAATTATGCACAAAACTATCCGTACAGTGACTGCTGAAGGTTATTCACTATAAGCATCGTCTAATGTCTTTGATTTTTTCTTATAGTTATTTATCACATGTAGTGTCATTATTAGCAAATTGTGATATGTTAATTGCAATCATACCCTCTTGCACAGTCTTCTGAGTATTGAAAATGCAGATTTTATTGATAGCAAATGCNTACACTCGAACTCGTTCGGTTTCCTCAGACCATTCAACCTGAGTAGAGGGGTGAACCCGCATACGGCTCCGCGTACGCGAGATTTGCTATGCTGGAGCGAAAACCTCTCGCATACGCCATGACCATTCGATTCTGGCCAGCTTGGACGCATGCGAGTTTCAACATGGCGGCCGTCCGTGTTGTACATGCTCCGTTTTGCTGTTTTAACGTACGATTCTAACGATTTTTCCAGTGGTAAATGTAACAAAACGTACGTCGCGCAACAGAACTTTCATGTCAACATCCGGTTTTCGTAGTAACATGTGTTAATATGAATTACAATTACTTCACAGTGTTACCGGAAGTAAACGGTATAAAAAAAGAGCTTTCAAACACATATAGAATGTGGATACGTCATTAAATGTATTCGTAGTTGATTTGCGAGCTCTGCCCTCGTAGCTCAGGGGCAGAGTGGCCGACTTGCACTCGGAGGGCCGGGAGTTCGCACCCCGGTTCCTCCGCGGCATATTTTCAGTTCGCATGTCGCGCACATACGTGCTGTGAATGTGTTATCAAGTCGGTCTACTAATCGAGCTCGTCACATGGCAAAATACACTCACACGGTCAAATGTCACACACGGTATTTTCAACGGCAAATGTATCGGTCAATGTAGACAATAAAGTCAACTTTATTAAAAAATAAAAATTGGTTAGTTCTGCTGCTTGCTGACAAACGTTCCACGGTTATATCGTCAATATATTATAGTGGTAAAATTTTCTTGGTGATATTCAAGCTTATTTTCAATCATAAACAAGATATGAAATTATGCACAAAACTATCCGTACAGTGACTGCTGAAGGTTATTCACTATAAGCATCGTCTAATGTCTTTGATTTTTTCTTATAGTTATTTATCACATGTAGTGTTGTTATTAGCAAATTGTAATATGTTAATTGCAATCATACCCTCTTGCACAGTCTTCTGAGTATTGAAAATGCAGATTTTATTGATAGCAAATGCNATATGTTAATTGCAATCATACCCTCTTGCACAGTCTTCTGAGTATTGAAAATGCAGATTTTATTGATAGCAAATGCTATGTGATAGCGAATGGTGTGGAACCGTTTCCTTCGTGTGAGAAACTGGTCGCTTATAAAATACTATGTCAATACTAGAGCGTGCAATGCGAAAATGTCGCACGCGATTTGTACATAACACTCTTTCTGCGAAAAATCATACATTTTGTTCAATCAGAAATAAAACATAGGCCCTACGAGACGCGAGTCAACTCAGGCAATCATTGTTTTAACAATTATTAACCAGCAACTAACAGCAAAATTTGTTAAAGGGTAATTTTTGTAAAATAATAAACAAACGTAAAATGCTAGTGCGTTACGTCCTAATTCGTAGACATAGTACAAAAGTATGGCGTATTAAATCTGCCTCGTGATGACTGTAATCTGAAGATCAAGTCATAGTTCCACGTCAAACTTCAAAATGATTGCCATACATTTGGTATATCGACATGTGACAATATTTGCGTAAAATTATCCCTGTTTATAAATACCCGCCATTGTTCGCTAAGGAGAAGCTCTCAATACATACAGAGGACTTCCGTAGGATAGGCTGTTTACGGTTAACTCAGCTGTTTTGAAATCGACTTTTAAAAAATTGCACTGTCCCTACCTGCATACATCTTAACGAGCAAATTGAATGGCATGCGCCCTGTAAAGTTGATAACGACGGTTAGAAAGTAGTTCCAAGTTTCAACGTTGCAATAAAACTGCTAGCTAAACATTTGTGAATTCTAAAATTATTTATTTTGCATTTTTATTTTTTATGTATTTTATTTTAAGAATTAGCAAATTTGTATTGTAATAATTTCATCGGTTTACTTGACTGACGCACGAATAAAGTTATAAGGCCCATGACAATTTTAATTTTATATACAGCGGAATAATACGCAATGTATATAAGTAGGGCTTTCGAATTGCCAAGTTTACCGTTAACAGTGTATACAATGACATCTTTTTTATGCCGGCTTACTGCNTAAGTAGGGCTTTCGAATTGCCAAGTTTACCGTTAACAGTGTATACAATGACATCTTTTTTATGCCGGCTTACTGCAATAAATTATTATTATTAAAGATAATTTTATAAATTGGAGTCATTATTTTTTTTTAACGTGCTGTACGCTACATGATATTACTAGTGTACCAGGGAATGTTTCTGTGTTGTTGCTATGTTGCNTAAGTAGGGCTTTCGAATTGCCAAGTTTACCGTTAACAGTGTATACAATGACATCTTTTTTATGCCGGCTTACTGTAATAAATTATTATTATTAAAGATAATTTTATAAATTGGAGTCATTATTTTTTTTTTAACGTGCTGTACGCTACATGATATTACTAGTGTACCAGGGAATGTTTCTGTGTTGTTGCTATGTTGCGTCCACACAGCGCAGGAACAAGACAGCCAACTTACTCCGTGACAACGCTGACCGGCGCTGGAAGCACGTCGGCGACCACTGCAGTTTCGGGAGACAGGTTCTGAAGGCTCACCACGTTCAAGGTCACGGTGGGGTTCGGCGTGCCAGCCTGCAATAGCATCACACAGCATCAGCGTAGGGCGAAACAGAGGTGATTTGTGGCATGCATAATCTGTTCACAGTTAACTAAGCGTATTTTTAATCTACCTTTGAAAAATGTCACTGTCCTTACCTGCATACAATTTAACTGACACACTGACTAGCATGAGACTAGTAAAGTTGGTAACGATGAAGGGAAAGTGTTTCCGTATCTTAACGTTGAATTTAAAGTGTTACGTAAACGTTGGTGGATGCTGAAATAATTCATTTTCTTATCGGTTTTTTTAAATAAACGTAGGTGTAAGAGTTAGCAAATTTGTATAAGATATACGTTTGTAAAAATCTTTATAGTTTCAACTGCCAGACGTATGAACAAGGCAATCTGGCCCATAGCAAAGTTAATTTTCCGTGTGGTGTAAGAATGCGGAATGTGCATACAAGTAAATCTCAAGCAGAGCTTTCTAAAGTGCTCAGTACTGTGAACACCCTATAAATGCTTAGAAATTTGCAGTCCTACACTAACAAAACAAACACAGTGATATTGTCACAATTAATACTGACAGTAGTATGATATAGGGAAGTCTGGCGCAATGTATTTTAAATTGTAGCTGTGTGGCTGTGGCTGTAGTAGCTGTGGTTGGCAGTCTTCGGCTCGACTCGGGGGTGCTCGGAAGCCATCGACTCGGGTTTGTCGAACGTACCCGAAGGTACTCGGCAGTTACGTCCACTAATTATTCAAGCAAATATGTCTGTTTCTGGTAGCCATATTGGGTTTATAGTCATAGGGTATGTCAAACCGTAAATATGTATTTATTATACGATTTAAAAAAAATTTATTTTCTGTCGAAATTATACGTGGGTATTGTAGAAACATGCAAAGGTCTCTCACTCAATTACTACATTTTCCAGTCCCTTCTTTTGAAAACTGGTTAATAAACGATGCCAGACTGTTTTGTAGGTATAAGTATGCTACTCAGATTTTTTAAGGTATGTATATATGAATAAACCAAGCCCATCAACCAAGCCACATGCACGAGTAGGTATGTTATAATTATTGTATGGATCACCATCTACCAAACCTTTTATAGACTTAATTGACATTAATTTAAATGCCAATACTGCCAGGCCCTGGAGACTTGGAATGTACGAGGATCATAAACAGTCTCAAATTTCGTGCTCTTCTTGACCATCAATCCGTCAATCGTTCAATCATTCCATAGATATTTGGATAAATCCCAATCTTTCGATCAATCCCAATCCTTCGATCGATCCTTCGGTTTGCCCCCCACCCATATGTATAGAAATTACATTCGTTCGTCAACTGTCTCCAAATTTGTACATGTCCACAGAATTAATGTTTTGTATGCAGTCAACTATCCATGCATTGGTCACAACTCAGCGCCTTTGCGCCAAACTCCCCAAATAATTCTACTAGTTTGCATGCAAGAACCACTTAAGTGACGTTTTAGTAAAAAAAAATATGCTGGAATAAATGCCATATAAATACATGCCATATAAAACTTATAATGTAGGTTGTTAGACAAATTTTGGATGAAGAATAAAGGTGTTATAGTGCGATAAAGGGTCCACAGTTCGAATATCGACCCGAGTTTTGGATCATTTTGAACAAACTTTGTGCGTGATTTTCGGTCTGTTTACGCGCTTATACGTATCTGATATAAAGATTAATGCAATCTCAAAAGTTTATGTATGGTGTCCCGAAATCATAAAAATATTAATTTTCTATCAGACTTACAAAAAAAAATGTGGTAATTTTTCCCAGTATCAACAAGTTCCTGCGCTTTTGCAAGCAGGAAATAACACACAGTGAAAATTAGATACAAAAGCATTAAGCAGCTAGTGAACTGTAAATTTTCTATAACAAAACATTTCAAAACCCTGAAACTGAAATTACCCTACGTGCTACGTGTCTCTCTCCCTCTCTCTCNTTCAAAACCCTGAAACTGAAATTACCCTACGTGCTACGTGTCTCTCTCTCTCTCTCTCCCTCTCTCTCTCTCCCTCTCTCTCTCTCTCTCCTTTTTCCGAGCGAACGCGAGCCAACAAGTTTGCTACTCTTGTTTGGACGCGACAGCAGCGCCAGAAAGCAGCCACCGCAGTCACGTGGCGTCCAACATACGACGGGAACACGCCTTTGTTTCCAAGGGAACGGAGAGCTCCGCGGATGTGCCCCGCGGCTCGATACATCATCATCCGGCGCAAGGAAACCCCCCGTGCGAGGGGAAGTTGCATTGCTGGTTATTGATAGCTGAAGGCTGCGCTCTCTTTGATGGATTGCGCCCCTCGCCTCGCCTCGTTCCAGTGCGAGCTTGTTTCAGAATAAATTTTCTTTATTATTGTTCGCCGGTCACGGCTCGCTGAACCGCCTTTCCTTGGGCCGCTTCGCTTCTCTCCGCGCATGCGCGCAGCTGCTCTTTCAATCGTGCCAATCCTCATACGTCATTTATAAACCTTTGGTCGGAATGTACAAGAGTCAAAATCCTCAAAAACTACTACACTCCCACTTCCTATTCTGTTTTTGACTATTTTTTTTTCTACGAAACGTAATGTGAATGTGTGTTTGCATGCTATCTTTTTTTCTGCAGGGCGCGAACGTAACATACACGTGCAGTACGCCTTCATTAGCCGTGGGAGAGTTCATTCTGATCATAATTAAAAATTACAACTCCTCAAATTAGTTTAATAGTGATTTTTATTAATTTTAGTTATATCGTTGGCATTTACGGATATGTCAGTTTGTAAGTTGTTTTGTATTTTATTTTTATATATGTGCACGTAATTAAGTGTAAGTTTTGTATTGTGTACATATTTTCTTTTCTGCGTTATATGGAAAAAACATTTGCATTTATCGTTATGACAAAATATGCTTCCTCTCTTTCAAATATTAGGTGTATGTTTAAAAATGGTGATTATAATATCAACCTGAACCTATACCAGTAAAACACGTTCTTCTTTGTAAAAACCATCCTTAAATCAGATAATCACTTTTTCAGGCTAGGCGTTACTAATAAAACTCATTTATTTCTTATTCATTTTTAATGCAATTTTGACTACACCTATATGTAACAGATTACTCCGGAAGTGATTAAAGGTTTTGTATTTTTAGGAGTAGGTACTTTTGAAAAGAGGGTCAAGTTTAAAATCACGCCTTCAATTCATTTTTATTGTTGGCGCTTCTAAGAGACTGAAAGGATAAATAGGTATAATAAGTAGAGTTAAACCGTTGACTGCTACCTACAAGTTTTAATCACCTTTTCTTCGCTCAAATCTTGAAATAAATAACGTAACCAGTTGCGTGCATATGTTTGTGATGATATGGCTCCCTTAAAATTTGTAAACAAATTTCATGAAGCATTCTTCAATACATCTAGTGCTATATTAAAAATACCAACAAAAATTGCTTTTCGAAACATGTAACCAGTGGTAATGTATGGTATTGCGTAGTTTTTGAAATTCGTAAATAAAATTTATAGGACTGTGGTATGAATTAAATTATTGCCGGGTGGAACAGGGGAGATAAATCCAAGGACGGTGGTAACTCCCCCTTGCGACGGACTCTCGAGAAAGAACTGTAAGAATCTGTTGTGGCTGAAGGGTGAGAAGAATGAAGCACTATGATGAAGCCACAACGGAAGGTAACGGTGTGGTATACGTCAGTACCAGCGAGAAAGCCCACTGGTTATCAGCAACGTCTACCACGTTTCCCACACGCAAAAACTCAGACGTGGCCCACCGGGAATCGCACAAGAATCTCACTGGTTTGGGGAGAAGGGGGCCGATGCGCACTAGTCATCTTTCTTTGTTTTTTTTTTCTCTCATATTGACATTTTGCCGTGCCAGTGCAAGAGAAAGTAAGATATCTGCTAAAATCATATTGACGAAAAAAAAAGTATTGAAAGTTTTTGTGTTTCGTGATAGTTCATTTGATAATAAATTCATCAGTTTCTTATCATTTTCTTTGTTATGTTGTTTACATGTCACATTTTACGGATGTATCAGTAAAATAAAATTTTAATAACGAAAACTACAAATGAAATAAAATTCGTAGGAAGTTTGGTTTTGCACGGAATATGTAACACCACACAGTCAGTTTGTGGAATTTCATATATACTGTCGTTTTACATTGAAGATCATGCTGAAAATACACTACGATCTAAGAATTTTCAAATATTTTTACGTGTATACATACATTTGCTAAAATAGCACTGCCTCCAAAAAAAGTAATGCCATAATTTTTGTTTTAATTATTACTGTTTGTGCATCTACGTTCGCTGCGACGTTGGTCACCTTAATTAAAGTTGAGATAAACATTATATATTGCACTCACTGAAAATAACAAGAGATAGTTCAATAATAATAGCTGTGTGAATAAATTAGAAAACAAATTTAAATTATTTTAATTTTATTAATACCTCCATCGCTGACGAACTCGGATACGCCCTTCTGACGCCTTGTGACAATATCGATCATGATTTTGTACTGACAGTTTGGGCAGACTTTAACAAAATAATGTGCACTCGATGAGATTATAATTTGACGGATTTCGCTATGTAAAATAAGTGCAGTTGAATTTTAATCCGAAGAAAATAAAACAAGAGCGGAATGTTAGGGTGTTCACAAAGGATTGCCGCACTGAATGAAGAATCTAACGATGGTAAACACGCTGTCAATTGTTTATTTCCGGTCGAAGTGACACGCGGTAAACACAGGCGTTATGTACTGTGCATGTCTACTTGTCACTGCGGAAAGAGTCACACACACCAATGAATTGAATACTTTTAAAACCACAGTAATTTCGAAAGGACACATCACTTTCAAACTGCTCTTTACCTCATTATTTGTATACTACTCTGAATGCAGTGGCGTGGCCAGAAATTTCTCATGGTAAAGGGGGGGAGGGAGCACTGACTGAAGTGAAGGGAGGGAGAACAATGAGGGTAAATTATAAACGAAAATTACCTCTGAGTAAAATAAATTTCAGTATATTAAACAAACAATTGCATATTTGTATCACAGTTAAAGCATTATTAATAATGTTATTACTAATGACAACTTAATAGAAAAAAGGGGTGCTTAAAATATCTACCCCCCCCCCCTTCCAAAATTAATTTACGCCCGTGTCGGAATGGTTATGGAATCTGTTTACGTACGCGGGAGAAATTAAAGTAACGTCTAGGATACAATTAAATGCTCACTTTAGTTTGAAAACAAATATCTGCTTCCTCATTGCTATTCACAAGGCATTCTTGTATTAGGACATAAAAATGGAAGTACTTAAAAACAAAGGAATATCGCGCAGTCGCGTAAATTATGTCGTTGTAAAGTTATGCTTTTGGCTCGCAAATATACATTTTTTCCAATCGAATAATAACAATTACCGTAAGCGGGGGTCACTTTGTGACAAATTGGGTTTACTTTGTGGCACATAATATCACATTTAAATGTCCCCCTATTTCATTGGGATGTTTCAGATATTCAGTGGTGGTCTTAAATTTTCGTCAGGATTCGTCGGTGATTTTTAGTTACACGTTATATATTGCGGTGGTATCGAAACAAGCTGCAGCGACAGCGAGATTGGCGATAGGGAGCAGTGTGACCTTGGCGTGAAGGCACGAGCAGCAAGCGCGTCACGCACGCCTTACAACGGAACAAATCTGACCCCGGGCTTTCGCGCCTGGGAGTCACGCAACCCCGCCATCACGGCAGGCCGGAATTAGAAAACAACGGAAGTGCAGGATTATCGCGGGGTAATCTCCGCGAATTAGATCAAGGCCGTGAGAAACTTCGCCCCTATCAGCCCTTCCCAGTGTCTATGGTCTAACTGCCTCTCTGCGAGGGTAGATTCTGTTATACAACCGCAACTTGGGACTGAAGTCGCAACTACTGTCTCCTGGGAAACTTTGCAATGATGAGGTTGGCAGACATGACGTACATTACACGCCACCTAACTCCGTATTTAACTAGTCACTTCTAACTGTAACTATAGGCCGTTCAGAGTAAAGTGAAAACGAACCTTCGAAAAAAATCACTGATCATAACTACATAAATGCTACAGTACAAACCGGCATGCAGGCTCCTGGTTAAAATGGCAGCGAACACTTACAAATAGTTCTTAACATTTGGTGTTATGTAGCGAGTGCATTATTTAAATTTATGCACACTGGAGTCAGTGTTTCTTGTTTTATATGCATTAGAGTACAAATGTACGTATTAGTAACGCATTTGCATTCTTAAAATTGGTACGGTTTCATTTGCATGGCGCTTTAATAAAGTGATCAGGCAGTGTTTATTTTACGTATGGCAGAAGGATACAAAATTATGAAGTAAAAATAGATCTTAGGCAGGGATTTAAAAGTGCTCAATAAACTGTGAATAGCAGATAACCACTTCAGCTACTGTGTAATTTTAATAAAGAAACAAAATAACACCATCTACCTAAAAAAAAAAGTTAATGCAGAAGACAGTACCCTGTATTTGAAACGTTAACTGCCATACTGCAGGAAAAGTGTAATGAGAAATACCCGAAACTCCTCAAAATTTTAAAGTGACTAAAATGTCGAGAAAATAAATATAAGTATCCCTGTGCTATCCCAGGATTTGTACTGCGGACGTAAAACATGTTTGTTCTTTATCAAAACAACATATTAAAAAGAATCGTACTTCTTACTGTACTACACGTATTTAAGTGCAGAACCTTCTGTGAAAAGTAGGGTGACTTCTGCCACTGCAAAGTCCTAGTTGTCATTTATATGGCCTTAGTGCCACTAGTAGGAATTTAATTACGTAATTTGGAAGAAAGTTGGGCATATCCAGAGACACTGTAAACCAATTAAAATAATTCTGAGTCAACATATCTTCGAAAACACTTGATCCTTTTATGATTGGATGGTCCATTTTTTTGATTCGGCTTAGTTCTTTGCAAACCAACGGCAATAACGAACGTTCTACTACAGAGTGCCAGAATATTCACTGGCCCAGTAAAATGGGTTAGCGGTTTTATACATGTACGACTGCCAATAACGGAACAAATAAATAAATTTAAAATGCGCATATAGGCCATTCACGGTTACTCCACACTTTTCTGAAGCCCTGCTAAAGTTCTACTTTTGGTTACCGATTACGTATCCTTTCGCTACATGTAAACACAAACACTGCCATTTTACGTTTTAACTGTAAAATGCTTTGTTCACTGTTTTCCGCTGTTCAAACAATTCTGTCATCTTTCAAAAACCATTACGTACAAATGTTCACAATTTAGGCCTAGTACCATATTTAGGTCAGCTTTATGACTTTTTAATAATGTTTGTATTGACGAGAGGTAGTTCTTGCTGTAATTATTTTACATATTGTTAACATATTTGTGTTATACACGATATAGCACATTGCACATAATACACGTCAATATTTTGCCGTGACTGTGTTTAACTCTGTTACAACTTCGGGGGAAACAACAGTAGTATTTAACCTGTTGTTATTGATATGTGTTGGGTTATTTCGTTAAAAGGATGGCCTCGGTTGGAATAAATATTAAAACGAAGTATCAACCGCTTCAACGAAATAGACAGTCAATTCAAGCACGCAATTCGTGTCTCATGCCATATTTTTTGTACGTAGCAGCAACAAACTTAAAAAATAGTGGTAAACATGCACACAAATAGGCCTACCGTAACTTTTATTCCGCTTATATTTCTTTGCATGGGTACTTAGTTTTTACTAGGTTTATTTAGTTTATTTATCTAAAAATTTTCTTGCTGAGCTTAATAATTTGTTGGGATTGTGGCAAACATTTAAATCACAGAAACGTAAGCATATTACACAATTATGTTTCAAACACCTAGGGTGAAGTTACATAGTTGTAATAAACAGACGTGAATTTCAAATAATTAATTTCGTAATAAAAAACAGTTTACTTTTAAAACGTATCAATGTTGCACGTCCAATATTTGCAATCACACACCCACACACAAGCCCAGAGTAAGCAGACGCAACAATACCCTTTCACACGCAACAATACCCTTTCACACGCAACAATACCCTTTCACACGCAACAANTTTTTAATAATGTTTGTATTGACGAGAGGTAGTTCTTGCTGTAATTATTTTACATATTGTTAACATATTTGTGTTGTACACGATATAGCACATTGCACATAATACACGTCAATATTTTGCCGTGACTGTGTTTAACTCTGTTACAACTTCGGGGGAAACAACAGTAGTATTTAACCTGTTGTTATTGATATGTGTTGGGTTATTTCGTTAAAAGGATGGCCTCGGTTGGAATAAATATTAAAACGAAGGATCAACCGCTTCAACGAAATCGACAGTCAATTCAAGCACGCAATTCGTGTCTCATGCCATATTTTTTGTACGTAGCAGCAACAAACTTAAAAAATAGTGGTAAACATGCACACAAATAGGCCTACCGTAACTTTTATTCCGCTTATATTTCTTTGCACGGGTACTTAGTTTTTGCTAGGTTTATTTAGTTTATTTATCTAAAAATTTTCTTGCTGAGCTTAATAATTTGTTGGGATTGTGGCAAACATTTAAATCACAGAAACGTAAGCATGTTACACAATTATGTTTCAAACACCTAGGGTGAAGTTACATAGTTGTAATAAACAGACGTGAATTTCAAATAATTAATTTCGTAATAAAAAACAGTTTACTTTTAAAACGTATCAATGTTGCACGCCCAATATTTGCAATCACGCACACACACACAAGCCCAGAGTAACGAACACGACGCTAAGCAGACGCAACAATACCCTTTCACACGCAACAATACCCTTTCACACGCAACAATACCCTTTCACACGCAACAATACCCTTTCACACGCAACAATACCCTTTCACACGCAACAATACCCTTTCACACGCAACAATACCCTTTCACACGCAACAATACCCTTTCACACGCAACAATACCCTTTCACACGCAACAATACCCTTTCACACACAGCGGACACGACACACGTTACAGTATATTTATTCCTGCTGTGGAAAAAAACATGTTTATCACAACATCGTAACTTGCCTAGGTAGGTTTAAGAAACACAACGTGTACTAACTTGATGTGGTGATTTTAAGCATATTTCGCAGGAAGAAAAATTAACACTTCGTTCAGCCAAGATCAACACACCATGTCATCGTCATGTCACCAGTCGCCACTTCTACCAACTTCGGATTTGTAACCGTCCCGCCATCACATCTAAATATATTATAATTAGTATTCAAACATTAAAATCACGTTTCAGTTGTAAATTACAAATGCAAAATAATTATGTTTGCTGTGATATGTATGAAATATCCTAAAATTGAAAACATGTATAATTTTCCCGCTAATATTAGAGGTGTGAAACTTCCCGAGAGAGAAAGAGAGAGAGAGAGAGAGAGAGAGAGAAACAAGCTCCGCTCTGCCTACTCAAGTTTTTTCCTAGGATGAAATAAAACACCATGTCACTATGGCCTACGCACCGTAATTTGTGCTGATATTTTTAACTGTAAAAATTTAACCTGTTTCTAAAAGTGCTACCTAAAAATTTCAACATTTCAATAGGCAACGTTTAATCTACAAATAGCATAACAAAAATATTGGTTAAAAACATATTTTAACTGTGAACTATTTCTTGCCAGCCGTTGCCAACACATCGCTGCTCTTTATTTCATATTTAATTCATATTGAATACGAAATAAATATTACAAGTTATAGAAGGTACTAAGTCAATGTTTCATTTATTCAACAACATAATACTTTAAAGTTAATCACAGTGTCATACATTTGTGGTATACAAGTTATTTTAAAAAAAAAACAGGTTGACACGTTGCTCCTAGGGTGATTTTTTAAAGGTTTGTTTCAAAGCATCCGAAGAAACCGTGCATNTATACATTTGTGGTATACAAGTTATTTTTAAAAAAACAGGTTGACACGTTGCTCCTAGGGTGATTTTTTAAAGGTTTGTTTCAAAGCATCCGAAGAAACCGTGCATGGACTATAGCTCGTTTCATTCGTTTTGGAAAGTCTTNATGGACTATAGCTCGTTTCATTCGTTTTGGAAAGTCTTTTTCCTCCAGTGTCATACTTATTTAGGATCGCATCGCAAAACTATTTAATATGCTGAAAATGTTTAAAAAAAAAACTTTAGACTTTTGAAAACTCCTACACTGAGAGAAAGTATTACAAAAAAAATTGATTTTGTTCATTTAACAAGATATACGTTGTGGTGGGGCAAAAAAATTACTCTGTCAACAAAATGTTTAGATTAATCTACTATATATATATATTTGCTTGGCCACCCATTTGATTACCTTCTTTCGAAAATACAGCTCCAGAGTTTTTATTGTAATTTTTGTTACGATTAGGATAGTTGCAGTGTTTATTATAGCGTTTATTGATGCTTAACAGTGGTTTTGAAAATCCAAATTAAACAAGTTCAACAAGAAACTGAAATGTAAAACTGTAAAACTTCAAATGTTTAAAAACTTCTTATTTAAGAACGTCGTCCAGTCTTTGAACTGTGTGCATTTAAAAAAAAAAAATCTCATTTCATTAGTGATCACTTAAGCTGGGGTTGCTTAGGGCGTAGCTCTCGGGCTACTGATCTGGGTTAGAATATCGGATTGGCTTTCATTTTTCTTATAATAACCGAAACAGNGGGCGTAGCTCTCGGGCTACTGATCTGGGTTAGAATATCGGATTGGCTTTCATTTTTCTTATAATAACCGAAACATTTTGATGTACGTAGAGCCAAATAAATCTTTAGTTGCGCAAATTGAAACTTACCGTTTGGGGCAACCAAACACGAACAAGAAAATAATTTGGTTTCAACGACAAAATATCTTTCTGCCCCCTTACAAANCCGTTTGGGGCAACCAAACACGAACAAGAAAATAATTTGGTTTCAACGACAAAATATCTTTCTGCCCCCTTACAAACAATTAAAGGCTGTTCACGATAAAGTGTCCACTTTGGAAATGAACCTTTGAGAAATGTCACTACCCCTACTTGCACGTATTTTAACGAGCACAACGTCTGGGATGCGCCCAGCGAAGTTGGCCACGACGGAGGGAAAGCAGTTCCGTTCCTTAGCGTGGATTAAAATGTGTTACGTAAACATTCGTTGATACTGAAACTATTTCATTTTCTTTCTGTATTTTTTTTTATGCTTTTAAGTGCAAGAATTAGAAAATTTGTAAAAACATTCACTTTTTTAATAATGTCATGGTTTTGCGTGGCCGACGCATGAACAAAGTGACGAGGCCCATGGCAATGTTAAAATTTACACATGGTAGGAGTATACAGTATAATCGCAGAAGTGTATTCGTAAGCAGGTCTTTCAAAAGCGCTCACTTTTACCCGTGAACAGCCTGTTAATTCGGTTGCGCTGAAACAGACTTAGTTTTATCCGACTGCTGCCCGTTAGCCGACAAACGTGGCTGCGTGAACCCTGCTCGCGTAGACCCGACTCTCACCTTGGGGTAGCGGAGGTTGACGAGCTCCGGGTACTGGTTGTCCAAGCTGCCCGGGGTGCCGTACAAGTCGTACGTCATCACGCGCACCTCGGTGTCGTTGAACGTGACGTAGGCGAGGCTGCTTCCTCCCGGAGAGAACCACAGCGCCGCGTATGTGCTCAGCACCTCCTCTGCGAGCGACCGCGACCACGCAGTCGACGAGTGCGTNGAGAGAACCACAGCGCCGCGTATGTGCTCAGCACCTCCTCTGCGAGCGACCGCGACCACGCAGTCGACGAGTGCGTGGGAACAGACGCACAGGTAGAAGGTAAGCGATCGAGTAAAAACTCAAGAATAAATTAAGTGTACCATCCTGATTCCTTAAATAAATAACTCTAAGTATAATAGATAGCTAGCTAAAATAAATTTAAACAGTANGAGAGAACCACAGCGCCGCGTATGTGCTCAGCACCTCCTCTGCGAGCGACCGCGACCACGCAGTCGACGAGTGCGCGGGAACAGACACACAGGTAGAAGGTAAGCGATCGAGTGAAAACTCAAGAATAAATAAAGTGTACCATCCTGATTCCTTAAATAAATAACTCTAAGTATAATAGATAGCTAGCTAAAATAAATTTAAACAGTAACTTTAAAAGCCATTTCCAATTGTGTTCACTCTGTTTTTCTAATTGACTTAATAACTCTAACTCTAAATTTAAACTTAATCTAATAATAAATGTAGCTAGTGTAAATTCGGTATGGCTTACCATATAGAACAGATAGTATAGTAAAAAAAATATAAAAAAACGATCGAATGAGAATTTATTACGGACCTCACCAGGGACGTCGGAACCATTTTAGATTATAGCTGAAGGGAGAGGGTGGTAAGTTAGATTGGAAAGGGCTTATTAACGTCCCCTGGTGATATGCCTGAAGGCTTATCAGGGGACGACTTACAAACTAACTGATGACCTAACTTAAACTAACACCCATGCCTGACCTGGGATTCGAACCCAGAATCTCCCGCATCACGAGAGGTCGGCCAGGGGGTGGGGGGGAGTAATGTTGAGAGCTCAATTCTTTCAGTTTTGCAACTAAAAATTTTCGCCACCAGGGTGCACTGGTGTTGTATGTGTATAGGATTTTTCCGTTCTGTATATGGGATAGTTTGAAATTTTCATAAAATAATTATATTGTGAAATACTTTCCTGTTTGTATTATGGAAAGAGCAAACGTTCTTCGCACTAGAGTAGGAATATAACGAAATATGTCCACGCGTTGTTTAGAATTTTGTCATAAAACTGGATTTATCAAAACACTGGCTTACACAATTTCTTTATTCAACAAATAATGACAACTGAATCGAAAAAAAAAATAGTAAAATCGTTTAAAAATATTATTTTTGGGGTTTTCCTGCGGAGTTTCCTTAACGGAAAAGAGAAAAGTACAAAGTTAATTTTCATGATAGCAGTATTTACTTTGCACTTAAATTCGTAACGGTTTTTTTTTTAATTTAAATATTCTTGCTTATGAATGCTCAACACCAAACATAGTTGAACTTTAACTGTTTGTTCTAGTAAATACAATTGGAGGGCGTGATTATTAGTTGATAAATAAAGTTAATGCTCAAAATTTTTGCATAGGCAAGTATATACATCATAATTCGAACCAAACACGAATGTTTAAAGACAGCTTTAAAAAATATCTCTTTGAAAAACCAGCGCACCTTGCGGCGGAAATTTTCCTTTTGCGAAACTTTTTCATAAGGAATCTCGTTTTGTTCCTAACCTGAGTATGAACAACTCTAGGTAAGGTCTTGTAGACAATTTGGTGCCCTTGGTGCTGGAGAGTGCGTCTCTCCCCAAAATGATGTTTTGAATTTGTTTATGGTTGTATTTACACACACACATATTGCTTTCTATTCACATATTTATACACAAAATACTTTTACCAGTGTAAATTACTATCTAATGACATTATTGTTGCACATTTTTGGTAACTATACGTAATGTATGAATTTTTATATAATGCATTGTTTCCTTGTGTCACCCCCTCGTGAAGTCTTTGGCACCCCTTGTGAGACTTGGAAGGGAGGAAAAATCCCCCTTACTCTCCCTTTACGCTGCCCATGGAACTAACACTATTGCAAACCTGTGCAAGGACATAGGGTTTTTTTAATGTTATCCTGCTGGTCTCTCAACACGTAGAACTGTTGCAGTCTCTACAAACCAAAACATATAATATTATTTTCAAAAAATTATGATATTTCAGAGTAGGCCTAATTATTTTTTTAAGTGGCCAGGTATTCAGATCTCTTGAAATTTGATAAATTCTAACTTTCCAAAACTTCCTTTTACATGACTATTTCTCACTTCCTTATTCGCCTCGCTCCTTCTTTTGAAATACTTAGTACTTCTGTTCTACCACGTTTTCGTGACTTTATCTTTTTCCCATGAGATACGTCAGCCACCCACAATGATTGTATAAAAGTATTTTAGGAGCACCTTGCACTAAGCCAGTAAAGAGAGCTATTTTTCGCATTTTAAATAAGAATGATTATTCCTCTATAATAATACAAGCTGCCAGGGGTGTATACGAGTTCGCGAGGGATGGAGGTCTTAATAAAAATAGGTATAATGTTTTTAAAATGTACACAGCTACTATTTACAGCATTAAACTTCATATATCTACTATTAACCCCTATTCCCATTAGTGATCGCAATATTTAATTACAATACATATTATAATTGATGTCCTTAATACTGTATTTAACTAGATAGAGTCACTTGATCCTGGCTTATTATTTACACATATACGATCAAAATTTCCATTATCATATATTAACACCTGTCCAAATGTCTATCAGTCACGCATCAAGTCCCAATTTCCCACAATCCAGCTGGTCAGTCTCACTCTCTACTCTCCCGATGCTCGTGACTTTACTTACTTGTGAATATCGTCGTTCGTCGCTTCGGCGGTACCACACACCTGGTTCCTATTGCCGTACGAAACCCCAGACTCCTGGCACAGAGGCACGCCGTGGCTTATATGGCTCAGTTGGCCTGGCTCAGAAGGTTCTTCGCACTCTGAGTCGCGCTGAAGGGAAAGTGGGATGATTACCAGAAAATTCGCGCAGCGACTATACCAAAACATTTAATCTTCCAAGGACAGGAGCAGCATCAGTCCCGAGAGCCTTATTACGACAAACAGTACATATCATGTGGTGGACCGTTTGTAACTCTACGCACGCTTCTCCTGTTACCAGTGATGCCCTTGGACCATTGCGCTTCGTGTGACATGCAGCTGCACCGCGTACCTCCCTTGACCTCGGGTGTGCATAGCGCAGTCCTCCAAAGGCATCGCCAGTAACTGGATAAGCGCGCAGTGTTACAAACAGATCACCGCATGACAGTAGTCTCTGGGCGAATTTTCTGGTCATCACCTCACCTCCCCCTATATGCACGATGTGAGGGGCGAAAAGTGTTCTGGGCCAAGTCAGCTCAGCTATATATTCCATGGCATACCACTTTGTCGAGAGTACGGAACCTTGTACGGCCTTAAGCCCAAGGTGTCTGACATCATCGGAACGACGAGCGGCGACGTAGTAATCAGCGAGTGAAGTCTGCGAATATCAGGAGATTAAAGAGGGGGAGAGATAGAGAGAGAGATTGACTGTCTTGGCTGTGGGAAAGTTGTACTGAATGCATGATTGATATAAATTTGGAATGGCTTAAGTGTATGGCAATTGTCATTTTGATCATATATGTGTAAATATCATGTGTGGATTATGTTAGTGTAGGTAGTATAAGGACAGTGATAAGGACTTTAATTAGAGGCATTAAATATTACTCTCACTGATTCACTGATAGGATAATAAGTGGCATAGTAGAGACAGACATTTTAATGTTGTAAACAATAGCTGTGTGTTCGTTAGTCATTGTAAATAAATTAAGAAATTAAATTATTCTTTATTTTAATTAATACCACAGCCCTCGCGATCTCGGATACACCCCTAGCAACCTTCAACAATACGTATGGTAAGTTCCACTAGTTTATAAGAACTTAAATATTTTAGCTGGCTGTCAATCTGACAGTCGTTCAAGGAATCTAAATGGGGACGTCGAAAATACCGTCATACGTTTCGTGTCTTGTAATTTCCAAACGAGGATCACCGGAAGACATCTCCGACCTTCATGAACGAGTCTTTCGTGTTGAACTAAGCTGTAACGGGCTTAAACATTTGTAAAGCATGTTTGAATAAACACTTTTTCTGGACAATATACGTCGCAAGTCCGCGTGAATATAGTTAACCTGCAGATAAATCAATTTTACGTCCTACGGTTGTATACTGATATCCTAAGGGCAGCGGTAACTATCGTGATTGCTTCCGGCTACGGATAAATTGCATAACAAATAGGTGTTCAAATTCTAAACTAAACTGTAGAAAGTTTAGCCCCCTCCCACCTTGAAAGTTCTACCATTACGGTATCTATCTCCAGGTACTCCATTCTGTTATTTTACAGGTGATATTATCTTTTTTTTTGGTATATTGACTCCCTCTTGTATATGTAACCTAAACGGACTGTATTATTCTGTGAAAATTATGGTCCCGAAACCAGGTCCATGACAAACCACCACGAACTACATCAATTTCTTTTATAATGCATTATTGTGCATGATCGTCAGGGATCTTAAATCCAAGTATGTTTGACTTCGATGACAAGCACTAGGAAAGTGATTTAACATTTCTATGTTTTAGATTTCTTACTCTTTCCTATAAACCTGAAATCGAATGACACTATCTAGACCACTTCTAACAGGAACAAGGCTAAATAAAATTGCATACATTCCTATAAGAGCTAATACTTCACAATGACGGGAAAAAAAATCTGGGTGTTTCAGTTTTGGGGGTACCATCGTGAAGGTGGTGGGATGAGTGTGAGCTTAACGTTATATGTTCTGGGAACATATATTATTTGTAGAACAATTTTTTTCGATTTTTTCGTTTTGTTATAATTTTGTGGGTTGGTGATGGTGAGGGGGTGAGGTGAGGGTGAAGAGAAGTTAGATGAGGGGGGTGGGTAACGTTATACATTCTTCAATTTTTTAGAATTTTTGCGATTTTTTTTATAATAATTGCCAGGGGTTAGGAAGGAGGGAAGTGAGGGTGAATAGGGGTATTTGGTGAGGAGGATAGGTGTATGTGGTAGGTGTAAGAGGCAGTTGGTGGAGGGGCCAAATACGCTGATCCTCCCTGGTCTGCAGGACCTGGCTCGGAGCCTCGAATACTCTTTTACTGAGATGAGGATTAAGTGGCTCATTCTGCTAAGAGCCTCGAATATTCTTGCTCGCCTGAGGATTTTTCTACTCTTGCTTCGAGGAACTTCGAAATCACTTTCCTCATTTTTCCATTTGAATTTTTTTTTTAATTTTTTGGTGAAAAAGTGATTTTTTTATTTAAATATTATTGATTTCTGAAGTGAATTTAGTGTAAAACAAGCGATTATAGCAATAATATGGCGGAATATATGGCCGCTGGCCGACCTGAATGACAGAGCAGGAGGTGTGACTTCATTCAATATGGCGTAAGGCTCCTGGCTCCTACTCATGAATCATGTGCCAAAAGGAACTATATTTTACTACTCGTGTGCGTTAGCGGGTAATACTTTCTTTAGGATATGAGAATGAAAGTACCGAAATTTATACTTGGATTTTATTGCTTAAATCTACAGATTCAGATGGGACCTTTCGTTTGGTACCAAAATCAGGGCGCAAGCACATCGGGAATTTTAGCCCACGCCCAAAATTGCCACCAGTTGCCACGGGCCCCCATCCGCGTCTCACGCATGCGCGGTGGCAAGATCATGCTCACATCGTATTCGTACACCCAATCGAACGAGACCACATTTATTTCAATTATTTTATTAGTTACGAATTTATAGCGTCAGAGTGGATCACCCTGCAAACATTACGTCGCCGTTTCCGTGCTGTTACCCCGTGAGTAGGTCTGACTGTAAAGACGTATTCACGTCAGAAAAACTTGCAGAACTTTTATGTTGGTGAGGTGGATAACCTGAAAGCGCGTTTTACAGCCCCCACCAGGTGAGAGGAAACCCTTCACTTTTACACTACGAATACATTCACTTTTCTGCCTTAAACGGAGAATTTTGAAGCGTATATTACAAAAATTTAGTCTTTTTGTTTATTTTAATAATAATAATATCGTAAACACTGAGCTACTTACAATGATTTTGCTGACTCTTGCACGCATTTATGTTTCGTTGACAAGATTTATTTATATGCAAAAAAATATCGACTTTAATTTCTGACCTGAAAAAAGATTTACATTGAAATATTCCATAATTTTTTTTAATGATTGGAAAAACCTCAGCTGCTTAAATAGATACCTATATGTAAAGCCGCGAGTTAAGTTGAGATGAGTTGAGAGATTTGGACGGCCCTTAACAACGAGGTCTTGAGAGCCGATGAGGGTAAAATGAGGTGAGAATGGAGCATCCCCAGAATGCAATGACGGGGGAAACGGGAGATCCTGGAGAAAACCCACCGACCAGCGGTGTCATTCGGCACGATTCCCAATTGCGAAAATCCTGAGTTACCCAGCTGGGGATTGGGTCCAGACCGTCTTGGTGGGAGGCGAGCAGTCTAACCGCTCAGTCACCGTGGCCCCTTAGAGCCCCGAGCATTTCGCGAAGAATTCCTTCATTGGCAAAGTAGACTTCAAACACTTGTTCTTTTCTCCTGATACAGTGATTGGAGAGTAATTGTTTATACACGCCCAATTTAACTGCGAGCCAGTAATAAGTAGGAAGCAGTAATGTGAGTCAGCTTTGAACAGTCCTGTGCAAAGGCTTCACTTGACCGCATCAATCAGTGAATAAACGATAGTGTCTCGATTGTATAGATGGCTGTAAAGTATAGCTTGCTGCCACAACAATCCGCGAAATACTCGGGTGTCTGCCAGCGGCGTGTGGTGAACTGTTGCAAAGTAAGCTGTGTTTTACTCTGTGCTGTACCCAATCGTTTGCTAGTGTACACATCGGCCATTTAATTTGTTCAGTCCCCGTGTTCATGATCGAGGACATGCTGCACCTGAGGAATATTTATGGTCGGCTCTGTACATAACAAGGAATCAGTGGCCGTTGTTTTGAGAGTCTTCTTTGTGAGAGATATGACTTGGTGAAGTTTCTGCATCTCTAATTTGTGAATAGTTAACGCCGACATCAGCTAACACGCAGTATTATTGTTCACTGGTTGCGAGAAACAAGCTTGACACAAGTACAGCACACATCATAAAATTAAACGACTGCGACACTTAAGCCCGGAAATTAAGTCGGGACTGAAAGGGTTAAAGTAATAGTCCATTTGATGTCACAGCAGGTGTGTAACGGGTGCCTCACCACTCTATCGTGAGTGTCCGCAAAACACTCACTTTCTCCCGGCTCCACTCTGGTTACTGGTTCCTGCTGCATGCTCCGAGTATGTACAGCTCTGAGCAAGCACCAATTACCTTGCAACACTTGACCACACGTCACTGGTGTCCACCCACGAGACAACTAGGAATGCCCGTAAATAACCGATTCCCGACGGCAATGTAGAGGCGGGGACGCGGTAAGCGGCAAGCCCAGCTCGTCAGCTCACCTTCGTAGACCCAGTCGGCGACCCCGTTGTAAACGACTCCCTCCACCCCAGAGGTTGTGATCTGTATCTCCGTGCCGTTGGCGGTCGACTTGTAGTAGATGTTGTTGTTGAGAACGTATGCCAGGGCACTGCCTGAAGGAGCCCACCGTGCCAGCGACAGCTGGTTCTCCCCAGCCACCGTGTAGTACTCGCTGCAACGCCACACAACACTCACACAGTCTTCCTGTTCGCAGCCATTGAGGGTGTCGGACCCAAAAATATTAATAATTTTATATTTGTACTAAACATCGTTCAGCTCGTACGCAATGCATGTGATGACATTTTCCTAGAATAAAAAAATTTCACACTTTATATATTTTGAATAATTTGATGTAAAATACAATATTCTTCGGCTTTGTTTCAGCCGTAATAACAAATACTAATTTGTATAAATGAAAAAATTTACAAAGCAAACTAATTCCATAGGCTATTGAGTGATACATATGTAATCAACAAAGAACAAGTAATATATACATTATAAAATAAAATATATAATTATATATAATTATTTATTATATAATTATATATAATTTTATGTATGAACAGTTATTTGGTGATTACATATATGTCAAGCAACAACACACGGCATTAGTTTATGTTGTAAATGTTTCATCTTTACAACTTAGTTAGTACATATTTGTTAATACGACTGCAACAAAACAGAATAATTTTGTATTTGACGTCAAATTAGTCAAAAAATATAAAGTCTAAAAAAATTTTATTCGAGAAAAATGCTATCGCATACAATACGTAAGAGTTGAAAAGTGTTTGGTACAATTACAGAATATTTGTTTTTTGGGGGTCCGACACCCTTTATGCCGGTCAAGTAACAAAAACTACTTTGCATGTATTTTAGGTATTTTATAATATGTGATAGTACATCAAACAGTAGTCCGATGAAAGTAAAAAAAATGGAAAATTAATATGCAAAAATTAAATACTGACGTTAGGATAATTTCTAATTTGTAGGTTTTGCCATACAAATGTCGAAAATTTGCATAATTAGCATGTTTGGATACGGTCCAAATTAATTGCTGATGTTAATATAATACGATAAATAATTTCATGGAAATTCTTTACGTGGTTCAGCCATAATTTTATTTTTAGTCATACACTGAAATTTAAATTCAAAATATCTGGAAGTTAAAGCCTATTTGCAGGCAAACAAAATGCCAGACTTCAAAGAAATTTCTTGAAAAAAATTTTATAAGCATAATTATAATAAAAAAAGTCGATTAAAGTTATTTTTTAAACTGGTTTAATATTTTCGTAAACCATTTATTAATATTACGTCACAAAACCATAAAATATCTTATAAACACAAAAAAAGTTTAAGACAACTTTAACAGCCTACCAAACCTGCAGCCAAATAATTTAAATATAAAACAAATTTTTAAAAAAGTACTTTTCAAAGCATCGATTTTTAAAAATAACTTTTTAAAAAAATACTCAAAACAACTTTCTCAGATAATTCAGTGTAACATAATCAATATGTGCCATATGCATAATTTTAATGATATGGTTATTTATTAATTATGCAATTTCAAGAAATAATGTTATTTTATATATGTTGTTTTTCCTTGGCCCAGTAATGATGTTATTTAGTATGTGAATCAACTGCTCGGGTAATTCTCAGATTTGTTTTGGTTTTGCAACATATTTATATGTCATTCCAGTTTTCTGCATTTGTAATTTATTTAGAAGGCCGTTGTTTTGAGCAATTGTCGATCCGTTGCCATATCAACTAAGCGACGTGATGAGTAATTGTTGCCTCTAGCACTTTCGTGATTGGTTATTTACGGCATTTTTAATTAAGCTTTTTGAATGAGATTTTAGCCATTTCGGTTTCCAACGGCAGGACGCTGACCCGCGTGGGAACAGCCTGTGGGATTATTAATTTAATTTTAATGTAATTCTCAGAGTTCGTACCAGTTAACAGGCAGAGTCTAGCATATGCGAGTAATTTGGGGGTATGATGTAAGACCATGATTCGTTGGAGAAGATTGGGGTGGGTGGGGTGTAGACTAGATAATCCATTGAATATGGTGATGGGGCGTAGGGGGTGGATTGAATAATTCATAAAATTGGAGGGGTTGGTGATGAACTATGTGTCTGTGACGAAGGATCACTTAGTGTCTCATAAATAGTGATGACATTTTAGTACCCATAGCTCATATATTTTTGCAACAGTGAGAAAAAAAAAGTTGTAGATGGGACTCGGAACCTACCTTCCGCTACAATTGACGCAGAAGTACCTATATAATCGATGATGTATTTATATATGCTTGCCCTTTTTTACTGGAACAGTAATTCATAATTTTCGGATTGCGTGCTGATTTTTTATGGTTCCCCACAACTTTTTTTAATGTAGGTATCGTAATTGTGTTTAAAAAGGACATACAAAGGGGAAACTGAGAAGCATAAAATGCACAACCTTGGAAATTAAAGTACTGATTACGTAGATGTGATAATCGACTTTCGGGGAAAAAGTAATTTAAATAACTCCTCTCTCTTTCTTCTTATAATTTTTTTGAGCAACATTGGGCCGTTAAAATAAGTCTAATCGCAAAACAAAAAAATTGTTGGTGGAAATAATGGGTCGTGTTTCTTAAAAGCCATGAACAGATCTAAAACTATTTTCAGAAGAAACCCATCTTGAAATATTAACACTTTTATTTAATATCTTCTGAAACAATAAAAAAGTAAGCACTGATTACTGCAGTAAAATACTCCACTGCACACGATCAACACTTTACGCGCTCACTGCACATCCCCCACTACTGACTTCTTCGCTTCACGAGCGTATTGCATTAGCGATTACTGTCTTAAAGCGCTCTGTTGAAATTATTATTTATTTTTTTACTGTTTTGATTGCGAATTCACTAGATGCGGCGCCATCAGTAACCTAACGAAGAAATCGACCATCGCCTGTATGGAGGAAACGACCCAACATTCATATGGAGTGGGTTTCCTAAGCCGTATAAACACTGAAACAGGACGGCCGTATTGGTAATCGAACCCGGATCCTTCAAAATGCGATTGCAGTTCATTACCACTGCGACACCTCGCTCGGTCTGCTTTATCTGCGATTTGTTCAACACGGCCAAAACAATGACTTCTCAGTTTGCCAACTGATGTCTGCATATTATTTATATTCACAATTGAAGCGCTGAAGCTGTAAATTGCGTAAATGACAGCGTAAATTTCTAAAAATTGCCACGTCGGAAGTGACAATTTATTTGTTTATGCCTTGAAAAAGAAAATTAACGGGGGAGAAATGTCTCATGGGCTAGGCTTTCTAATTGCCTCCTTGCAAAACTAAGACGAGAGTAATGTGTGCCCATGATCCCTTCCCGTGTCACGAGCCCTTGTTCCCTTCATGATAAATATTCATGATAAATATTCGTCGAATTTCGCTTTGTGAGAGTTTCATTTGTCTTTGTGGCGCTAGCAAATGTTTTCCGCAGCTGTGCAGACTTTTAAAAACAAAACAAACATAAACAAATTAAACATTTCGAACAGTTTCGCATCGGAAAACTATCTAGGGCTCGAGTAGGACAAGTTCCTTATGCACTTGGCTGGAGGAGGCATTCTAGGGTGCATAATGTGTCCTTGCTGTGGATTCGGACATCGACCATATGACGTCACATCCGGCATGCACTTTTCAAGGACACAAAGTCAGGTAAGGGCCCCTTAGGTGGTTAATTCGAACACGGCCCAGATTTGCAGGACGAATATTATCTTGGCCTTTATCGTGCTCCTCGACATTTCTCTTTAAATTATAATAATCAAACGTCATTGGCTCTACTGACCTTATACTTCAGTTTTTTTTAATTTGTTGCCTGGAATTATTTTGTAGGCAGTGTACATGTCATAAATAAGTAGTTTTACGTAAAAACACAGTACCCAATTTCAGTTCTTATAGAACGCATTTTAGTGAAAAATTGATTATGCATCTGCGCCATGTACTAAATGTCGCAATGACAGAGCCTAGATCAACGCCCTTTTGTCACTACGAGTTAACATAATAACAAGATTTCTTACTTCAATATGTAAAACAAAACACCGGAACTTCCCTGTAAATACTCGCAAATGTACTGTAAGTATGCACTTTTAATGACTTCGTACCTTGTTTCAGTATTGTAGATGACGAACTTCGACAATGAAGAGTACCTGAATCCCTGAAAAGAATAAAAGAAGTTAGAAAATATAACATAAATTCATAGCTGAAATTTATAATTGCTTAATGGGTCTGCGATATACTACAACTCACCGCTTCCCTACCGTAACTCAGCAGAAAGTGCTTCCCATCGGCAGAAACACTCTGTAAACTCGCTTGATATTGTGTCTGAAAAAAAAAAATATATATATGATTTCACAGCTGGCACCGGATGATTAGAACAAAATTATTACAGCTAAAGTAATACTTCACAGAGTTTTAGAATCTATCATTTTTTACGTTTAGTTTATTAAGTAATTTACATTTGCATTTCATATACCTGGATGTCAGCTATACGGGAATCTCACATTTATACAAAAGTAGCATTTTAAAGCATTTTTTTACAAGCGATAAATATCATGTAGAGAGGCAATATATAAGTTCTCGTACAGGACTTATATTAATTCCCTTTACGTTGACCTTAAAATGCCTCCGATAATCATTCCATAACACTGTACTGTCCCTACTTCAACGTGATAAAATGCCAGTGTTGATTTTAGATTAGTTATCCCGAATGATATATTAAAGTTTATGTCATTTGAGTGTATGTGTGTGTAGTTATGTCTAGATCACAAACATGTATGCCACCCCCAGCATTTTTATGATTAGCATTTTTACAGGAATATGCGAAATAAGTATTGACGACTTTCCTTGCTAACGGAGTGAATATCAGGACAACTATGGACGAGGGTGAGTGAAAACAAAGGTCATTGTGTTATCTTGCAAAGAAGTCACGTTGCTAGAATAGTTCATGACTGTTGTGTATTATCGCTCCTACTTTATGTAAATAGGCTAATTGGGAATAGGCTTTCATTCTTACGCAACTACAACGTTAACTGAAAAACGTTGCACACGTTCATAGATTAAATGGTTTTCTAACCAGTAGGAGAAGATATTTTCTTAGCCACCTCAGCAATGGAAATTACCCACATTACGATAATACGAATAAATACGTGAAAATGGAGTTCCGAGTACCAAAGTACTGAGTTCGTTAAGAATGCAAACAACCTCGAGAAAGTAATTGTCAACCAAAGACAGGCAAAACGATTCTGACACTTTATATGCGCTGAAAGGAATTTACATGACGCGTTTTGCTAAAACTCAAAATTTGGAACACTCTTTAGAGAATACCAATTATATCTTATTTAGTTAGTGTCGTGTTTACTTGCTGGGGGAAAAATAAATGTGAGTTGGGGAGATTGGGTGCCCCTGAGTGAAATGGAATACTTAGCACGCGTTGTTTTATAAGAGTTTAATTGATTTCACAATAAGGAACATATAAAAAAAACAACCGTTTACCAATTTATAAGATATTCGTTTACCAGATTTTGTTACTTTGGAAGCATTACGCTTGAGTCAAATTAATCTAAGTATTTATTATCTGTATAACGTATCTTCCAGTACAGCCTCAGTATTCGCTCACTAAGTCAGTGATACTTATATACAACTATTTGTTAGTAGATACACTGAAGAGCCAAAAAAAAGCTGGTATAGGCATGCGTATGCAAATAACAGAGGTATGGAACCAATCAGAGTAACGCGATGCGGTCGGCAGCTAGATCGGTTACTGCTGCTACAATGGCAGGTTATCAAGATTTAAGTGAGTATGAACGTGGTGTTATAGTCGGCGCATCTCCGAGGTTGCGATAACATTTGGATGTTCGCGTACGACCATTTCAAGAAGTGTGCCGTGAATATCGGTAATCCGGTAAAACATCACATCTTCGATATCGCTGCGGCCGGAAAAAGATCGTGAAAGAACGGGACAAACGACGACTGGCGAGAATCATTAAACGTGACAGACGTGCAACCCTTTCTCAAATTGGTGCAGATTGGATTTGTGGACTGCCCTGCAGGATTCATGGTGTGAATTGCGTCCTGAATACCTTCAGACATTAGTCGAGTCCATGCCACGTCGTCTTGCGGNGGAAAAAGAGGGGGGGGGGCACACGATATTAGGCAGGTGTACCAGTTTTTTTGTCTCTTCAGTGTATGTTTAATTGTAATACTGAGCTCAAAACGTTAAATAAAAAGTATATTTTTATAGCTATGCGATTTAAAAATTATATCTTAACTTAGTTTTAGAAACATTTTCATTAATAAATGGTTTTTTTTTTTTCAATTCCTTTTGAAAGTGACGAATGAACTAATTATTCAAGGTCACCTGTGTGTGGGAAACTAAGAGATGAAAGTGAATATCAACGGATTTTTCCGGGACACAAACCCGGAACCCTTTAGCCCTAAAGCTCATAGCGACCTCGAAACACTGAAGTCTAATGTGTAGGGAGGGAGTAACATTTCTCCTCTCTACACTGTTACAAATTTCCGTATATTCAAGGAAACATTTACGGAAATGTGAAGCCAATATACGGAAACACGCATCGTAATGACGTAAAATGGAAGCGAGCTCCGTGCATACAAAATACGGAACTTCTCCGTATTTCCTAGAGTTTCAGCTTTTCTACACGAACATCGCCGAGCGTTGTATGCAAGTAATTTATCGTTACCGAGGCAGTTAGGTTATTCTTGCCACTTAAAACTATTTCTTCAAGAGTCAAAAAGAAGCACAGGGTGCATGTAATAATTACGAACACTTCCACCTTTACTATAAATTGCAACTGTTAAGCAAGTTACTTCAATTCAAATAACATGTTTTTAGGGTGAAGCATCACAAGGTTGTGGTAGGTGAATGATACGAAGCATGGTCAAATTTACTTCGACTAGTGTTCAAATCCAACTCAAATAGGCCCACAACTTACTTAAACTTTTAAAAAATGCATTATATACACGTAAAACAACAACTTTTTTTGTGTAGTTCCTTATCAGAGGCATTAAACTAAAATACTATAACGAATTATGGAGATACTGCGAATTCAGGGAAAGTTCGGTTACATTTGCGGAAAGTCCGTTACTGGAGAAAGCGTGGTGTTTGTAATTTTAGGAAGATTTCAGGACAATTATAACTACTACGTTTCCGTAATTTTGTAGAATTATTATCCTAAAAGTGTATATTAAGTTGAAGGGACGCATCCTCACTGCGCCATTCCTCCAGTATTTACCGCGCTGTGTTCATCAGACAACTGGATCTAAGCCTAAATGAAATTGAGAAGGCTTGAGATAGATATTCCGACGGAGATAAAGAATGGTTAAATCTGTTCCCGGTAGGAGAGGCATTCATAAGCTCAAATTAACCCTCAAGGTGCTTGCAAATGAAAAAAAGTAATAAAGCCCTATGACAGTGTAGAAACGAGAAATGAATCAAGAACACAGGCGAACAGAATGCTTGTGAACTGGGTGGGGGAAGAGGAAGCGAAAGTGACATGAGATGAATCTTACACACAAAACACAACTGAATGTATTAAAGGGGAGGACGGAGAATTTCGTCATAAAAGATACGAAATTTCGTTGCAGATTAAGAGAGCATTAATCATGGTGTTTTAGGAATACTTAAGAAGATATCTGTCCTCATTGATATTTGAAACTAAATATTTGCTTCAAACGTGCTGGGGCAATTCATAAATACGTAACACAAACGTGTTCAACTTACCAACACTTCGTAAGCTGCAAATAACGTAACATTTCCGTTCGAGACGTCGTATTTGTAGATATTGCCATTTTCTTGACTCGTGAAATAAAATTCTGTACCTGAAAAAAATAATAGTTACCCAACACATTAGTTTTTTTACGGAAACGAAACCTTGTAGGTAGGTGTTATTCAAAACAAAATACGTGACTGTTGTATTATAAATTTTAGATCGATTGTTTAAATATTAATTACGTTCTTGCCCAAATGATATTTTGTTTTGAATTACCAATGCAGTATAATTCACACATAATATACCACACACATACACACAGGTTGTTTGGAAACCAATCCGAATTATTTCGGAAGGTGGATTATTATGAATACTGTGGTATAAAATATGTACAATGTGACTTTACAGCCTAGGTTGGCTATTGAGGAAAATATCCAGCCTCGGAAACTAAGTTTATTATTATAAAATATTAGTAATTGAGCTATGCTGTAAGTCATATTGTATTTATCTTCTACCTCGTTTTCCAAAATATTTCGGGTGAGTTTCCTAACAAAAAAAACTACACTAACTAGAGGCTATGTATAAATACATATGCACACATACGCAGAGAGTGTTGAAAAATACCGACAATGCACAGTAAGTGGCACAGGCAAAATAACTCAAAGTTCTACGAGAGGAATCGCACATCCACAGATGCGTGGTTTGTTCGCTATGGGACCCAAGGGAATCACAGCGCTTCGAAATGGGGTTCAAATTGTCGACCTCCAGCTTCGTTACAAGGCGTGCATTAGCGATGGAGAGATCGGTGCACACGTTGAAAGGCGCATGGCTGAGTGCGGTAACCCATGCGCAGGAAAGCTGTAAGGTGTAGATGCCATCAATATTGCGTTTATGGCCAATAGGTTGCGCAACTTTAGGAACCCACAAACAATCTGTACCCGCCTTTGTCGCCGCATAGCGACCAAACCACGCATTTCCGAGCATGGTTTATTTTCAATTTTTTTGTCCTGTATCACATGCTGGGGGTTGTCGGTTTTTTTATTTGTGTATAATGTATATGTCGCAGGGGCATGATAAAACCGGAGATTTGATCAAATCCCTAAGGTAGATGATCAATTCACGGAAGATGTAAAAATGGCAAGTCTGTGGGGTGATTTCCCTAAAGAAAGTAAGTGATTTGATCAAGTCCCTTAACTGTTTTAGTGAAAAGATGTTATACTTGAAGCTGGTAGCCTCATTACCTATAAAAAATTGCCGGTGAGCCTTGAAATGACCATAACACCAGTAGTGAACCTTCCTGCTGGCGCTGGGGCTCGGCCACGGTGCGTAATTTATGGCTACGCTTTGGGCGAGTCCTGACTTCTTTATTTCATCTTTTCACTAAAACAGTTAAGGGACTTGATCAAATCACTTACTTTCTTTAGGGAAATCACCCCACAGACTTGCCATTTTTACATCTTCCGTGAATTGATCATCTAACTTATGGATTTGATCAAATCTCCGGTTTCATCATTTCCCTGCGATATATAGATATATATATATATATACACGTACATAAACAGAAGAAGCCACACGAGAATACAAGTCTGATAGGGCGAGGAGGAGCAGTGGTAGCATACTCCTGGACTCCCATCCGGGGGTACCCGAGTGCGACTCCCGGTATGGCTATCCTGATTTCTGTTTTCCGTGGTTTTCCGAAATCGCTTCTCGTGAATGCTGGTATAGTTCTTTATTATAGGCCACGGCCGCTTCCTTCCGCCATCCAGCGCCAATTAAACTGTCTCTATCAACCGCGATGTCGACAAGATGTTGAGACACAACCAGCCAACCATGCCATAAATATCTGGGAAGTAGAAGGTCACGGTGCAACACAGATAGGATATCACCCTCACGGAAGAGATCTGTGTGCATGTATACATTTTTTTAAATATACTGCCAGACACTTGCAGGAAATCATTTTTCATAAGGACATTAGAATTACATATTTTTATCTATTTTATATGTATTACAGAAGTGTTTATTTGGATTAAGCAGTATTGACTTACATACCGAGTGATTCACAACAAAACCGACAATGCTTAGTATGCTGTGCGGGGCGGCAAACCGATCATTTTTCAAGAGAGAATCCACGTCCGAAAAGCATGGATTGGGCGCTGTGGGGCGTCAAAATTTGACAGCGCTTCGGATATGGTGATAGGTGTACGTTCCACATTGTGTCGCGAATCCACTGCCAAAAGAACAAGAGCATCACATCATGCAGTAAATAACAAAATGGTTTTTGAATCGTTAATTCCTACTTGGTTACAGAGTCTACATCGGAAGTGCAGAGATTGATGAACACGTGGTTGTGTGCAAAATAGTTCGTCGCTGCGTAGATTCGTGCGATAAGGTTCTCTGATGGTACAGGGCTATCTAACACACTCTAAATGTGAATAAGTGGGAATTTCACTGTTTCAATCAATTAACAGTACCTGGCTGATTCAACAGTTACTTCGGTGTTTTTAACTAATAAATCAGTGAAAAATGTCAGTTTTCCTTCACTTATTGATTTAGTGACATTTTCCACTGATTCATCAGCCATTATTTTATTTAACTGATCCATCAGTAAAAATAGAACAAATCCAATATTGTAAGTTTCTCTGTCTTCAGGATGACGGCCTCTTTTTGCGATTATAAAAATACTAACTAAAGTCTAATAGGTACAAATGCAATATTTGTGTTTAATATACCCAAAAACGTAGTGAGAGACACCACGATCACTATTCTACAACCATTGCTTCAAAAGTTATAAGTACTTCTATTCGCATAACTGCTTTTTTTTTTAGCGATTGAAGGCATATAAAATAACAAATAGAGAGAAGCAAAATATCATTTTCGGAATCAGCACACAACATTTATATAAGAAAGATTATTATTAGTCAGCTTTTCCTCAAAAATGCTTCCTATACTTTTAACAGCCACTTTCATTGGATTTTGTCCCAGACTATGTGTGGAGTCTAATCAGTGTGCGTGTAGAGGGAATGTTAATAATCAGCTAGCATGCTTCGGCGGCGCATTCATCACAGGTATGAAGAACTTAATACAGTTTCAGAGGACGAGTCGTTGATCAACGGGAGTCATGGCGGTGTTCTATCGAACTGTCTGCAATATTGACCGTTGCAACGAAACTGTACGACGGCGTTGAGAGAAGCGTGGACATGAGCAAGCACGTAGGCGCCGGAAGAGTCTTAATTGCCCAGAATGATCGCCGGAAGAGAGGATCGTTAAATCGTCCGACAGGCGCGAATTCAACCAGCAGTTTCATTTTTCACTACTAGTGCAGCGCTGTTGGGAGGCGATTTGCAGAAGAAGACTTACACTCTCAACGTCCCTACGCCGTTTCCTATTCATACCCCGAAAATAGCCACTTTTTTTTTTTTTTTTTTTTTTTTTTTNTTTTTAAGTGTAGATTTGTTCAATACATGGTTTAAGACATTCACAAATTTTTATGGCAATGAGTGTATATATTTTATTAGAAACAAACATTTCTGTTAGGTGGTGTTTAGCAGTTGACATCCGCTGTAAAATCTGAGCATTGAGCTGACATTTTCGATGGACGCCTCTCGGAAAGGGGAAGGGGGTGAAGTGAGGCGGAAATGGAGCAGCGATGGAATACGATGGTGGGAGAAACGGGACCATCCTGCTAAAAAAAAAATCCTCCAGGTTTACGGCAACGTCCGCCACGCTTCCTACAAGTGAATAACCGGGAAACCGAACAAGGTTCGCCATCACGTATAGTGGGAACGCTAAGCAGCAATATTTATTTTTTTNAGTGAATAACCGGGAAACCGAACAAGGTTCGCCATCACGTATAGTGGGAACGCTAAGCAGCAATATTTATTTTTTTTATGTATTCTTTTTAATACGTTTATATGATAACCTATGTGTTATTTTTATTATAATAGGTTCTAATGAAANTTTTTTTATGTATTCTTTTTAATACGTTTATATGATAACCTATGTGTTATTTTTATTATAATAGGTTCTAATGAAAGACATCGGTCAGAAGAGGGAAAACAGACCAGACGGAATCCAAAAGGGATAGAAGGTTCAACCCTTGACAAAAAAAAAATATTTCCTTTGTCAGGCAGTGTTGAATTGGATGGGATTTGGTTTCCGCCAGCTGGAGCCGGGGATGTTACCGTTGTCAGTCCAGATGATGGATGCAGACCGAATGATTACTAAGACGACAGCTCTGCGGAACGAAAAACAAGCCTGTTATTTGATTATTTTCTTCTGATGTTGTTCTGTATATTTCTGGGTAACTGACCGAGTCACTACGTGTTTACACAGACTGGTCCTCAGCGTCAACCAAGGGGCTTTCCTCTCCTTTCTCTTCTTTTCATCCCTCCCCCTGGTACTATTTTGTGGATTGATGTCTCTATGGCTTAGGAGTAAGAGCGCCCATCTACCACTCAAATGGTTGCGGGTTCACGTCCCACCTCTGGCGTAGAGTTGACAGTGTTATGAAGTTTTTAATTTTAAGTTAGACAAATTGGGTTTTCAGTATCCCTCTTGATAGCCTTTAACGCAGCTATAAAAGCAATCGCCTACCAGGCGCTTGACCTGTGTGCCTCCCTGTTTGTAGGTATGTATGGACTGCTCACAGTAAATTGAACACATCTGAAACCCCTAATTAATATCTACTTGCGTGCACATTGCGTATTTTTTCGTCAAATGTAAAATGTACTTTTCCATGAGCCTGATAACTCTATTCATACATTGGTCAAGTGAAACTATAAAATTATTAGGAAAGTAAATCAATTTGCTTTTCTTTGCATTCGGATGCATTAAAAAAATGTATATTAAACATAAAACAAAATTAATTATTTCAGTATTCACAAATGTTTACATAACATTTAAATTCTACATCAAGATATGGAACTACTTCGCGTCCTTAGTTACCAACATTTCTCAGCGGATGCCATTCAGCGTACCCGTTAAAATATATGCACGTAAGGTCAGTGACATTTTTCAAAGGTTGGTTTCCATAGTTTTCAATTAACCATTAACAGCCTATAGTGCTTCAAGTTTCGTCGACAGCGAGGTCGTTAGAGACGGAGCAAGCTGCTCGAACAATTAGGGATGGGGAAAATATTAACCGTTTTCTGTATTAAGCAATCATTCCCGACGTTCACCTGGAATGTTTTCGGAAATCAATGGAAAACCGATATCGGGATAACCAAATNATTAAGCAATCATTCCCGACGTTCACCTGGAATGTTTTCGGAAATCAATGGAAAACCGATATCGGGATAACCAAATCGGCATTCGGGCCTACATTAATTTTATCTGGGGAACATGCATTACATATAATTTCCTCAATTTAATTATGTTTGTAACAAAAATAATACAGTAAACGTTTTAAGTTACAGATCTTTCAATTTTAAAAGTTAACTCGGTCCTCATCTGCATAGTAATGTAGAAAATCTGTTTAATAATTGTGGTAGTGTTTATTTGTGAAGGTTAAGAAAGTTATGTATAAAAGAAATGAAAGCTTCCAAACCTGAAATCCAGGTGCCATTAAACCCTCTAGCCGAAAAAGTTCCGCTTGTTATTTCTTCAAGTGTGTAAGGTTTTTTTGTTTCTGCAGCTTGTCGGAAGACAGGTGCCGAACGTAGTTCAACTTCTGCCGCTAGATAGCAGAGCAGCAGCGCTGCTGTCCTCACGGCAGCCCTGGACAGTAGCGCCATCTGTTATGAACACAAAAAATAACTCCATGTACGACCACATTTAAGATCTGGAAGAATACAATATATTTTCTTGTTGATCTATTCCTTTGTTAAGTTGTATCGAAAGTTTTTGTTCAGAAAATAATTCATCCCTAAATTTAATACCGTTACTTTGGTAAGTTTGTTAAACCATGGTATATCCACTATTTCGTAGATTAATTCACACAGTAATCTGCCGCGCAGAGAATCAAGCAGTTTTGCATGTTTATTTTCGTATAATATCATATAGAGATGATGAGTCACGGTTATCACTGCGATTGATTGACTCAGTCAATAAACGATTGAGTTCAGAAAAATTTTTAGGATTGCTATACAGTACCGTCAGTACATCATAATGCATGCGACAAAATTTTCTCAAGTAAAGTACCTAATCATATGTTTTCATAGAACAAGGAGTAGAGTTGGATGTTTTGTAAAGACAGCCAACTTCATTTGTATATAAAGCACATGTGACACCAACAAAAATTATAAAACAAATAAATGCTTTAAGATGTTACGAGACATCTTGTAACCGATTTGTAATGAAATTGCAATACACTCAGGCTAGGCACTGTGACATGCAACGTGTAAAAAATGGTGTATTGCAACACAGGGATTGTGTAGAGAAGTGAAAGCTGCAAAGAAAATATACGGGTTATTTTTTATTATTGCCAACCCTTTGGTCGCAGCGTCCCCATGAACCTAGCTATTTAAATCAGGGGTAATATTTATAAAATAATTAACTAAGGTCAATTGTGGGCATTAGTAAAAATAATTTTATCACATATTTAATAAACGAGCAACGAAAATGTTTTGCACAAAATGTTTGTTCCAGTATAAACTCTCTGCATTGGTCCTTTTATAACGTAATATAGTGCAATTTAAACGGTAAAGGCGTTAGCCACGAAAAAATTTGTTATTTTATATTTGTACCACGTACTGTTCAACTTTTAGACATTATCAGTGACTACCCTTTCCTTGCAAGAAAAATTTTTGAGCGCATAGTTTTTGCATAAATACGTGTCAAAATAAAAATTGTGCTGCTGTAGAAATGTACAGATGATGAAAACTAACTTACGTACAGAGATGAGATAATTCACACTGAAAGAAGATGCCAAGAGCTACTACAAGACGTACATAACAATTTTCAAGTAAATTTGAAAAATTGCTGAAAATAAGGAAATTCTTTATTTGTGGCTGTCCCTCAATTTTTTTGAAAATAACTTTTATTAAACATACCTTAAAATAAATTAAGAAAAGACCATTCAGTTGCCTTTTTTAAATTCTTTGCCAATTGTTTGGTTTATTTTGTTTGTACATTACAAAAACAGTAAAATTTGAACTTTGACACGTGATTTTACAAGAACAGTGCTATCTAAAAAAACATTGTATCTGAGGAAAATGTAGCCACAGATAATGTCTACAACTTGAACAATATGTGGAACAAATATAAAATAACAGCTGTTTCAGTCGCCAACCACGAGTCTCAAAAATTGATCATGCAGAAAATAATAATAATAATAAGATGTCTTTATTTTTGTAGGAAATTTAAGGTATTATCACATTCTTTTACACTTAACCATTTTACATAATAAAACATTAAGCTTTTTTTTTAATAAAAAAGAAATAAAAAAATGAAACAAAGCCTAACGTCTACTATAAAATTAGAAAGTATCTTATATAAAAGCAACATACATAAAATAAAAATAAGCTGAATAGTGATCTTACATGATTTCTCTTTTTATGTATGTTTTATGTGTATACGTATATGCATAAGCATACACATACACGCATACACAAAACCACATAGACATATGACATATATTTATATATTTACATACATTTAATTGTACTATTTCTAAAAATAAACTACAAGATAACATCGTTTAGCAAAAATTCTAAAACTGCAATTTAGTTTAAGAATTTCTGAAGGAAATAAAATCATAGCAAATAACTATTTAAACACGGGGAAAAAATACAAAAAAATAATTAATATAAGACATTTTATGTTTGCTACATCTAAAATTATGTCAGTTAACTAAAACTAGACATANTTAAGCAATCATTCCCGACGTTCACCTGGAATGTTTTTGGAAATCAATGGAAAACCGATATCGGGATAACCAAATTGACATTCGGGCCTACATTTATTTTATCTAGGGAACATGCATTTCATATAATTTCCTGAATTTGATGATGATTGTAACAAAAATAATACAGTAAACGTTTTAAGGTACAGGGATTCCAATTTTAAAAGTTAACTCGGTCCTCATCTGCATAGTAATGTAGAAAATCTGTTTAGTAATTGGGGTTGTGTTTATTTCTGAAGGTTAAGTAAGTTATGTATAAAATAAATGAAAGCTTCCAAACCTGAAATCCAGGTGCCATTAAACCCTCTAGCCGAAAAAGTTCCGCTTGTTATTTCTTCAAGTGTGTAAGGTTTTTTAGTTTCTGCAGCTTGTCGGGAGACAGGTGCCGAACGTAGTTCCACCTCTGCCGCTAGATAGCAGAGCAGCAGCGCTGCTGTCCTCACGGCAGCCCTGGACAGTAGCGCCATCTGTTATGAACACAAAAAATAACTCCATGTACTACCGCATTTAAGATCTGGAAGAATACAACATATTTTCTTGTTGATATATTCTTGTGTTAAGTTGTATCGAAAGGTTTTGTTCAGAAAATAATTCATCCCTAAATTTAATACCGTTACTTTGGTAAGTTTGTTAAACCATGGTATATCCACTATTTCGTAGATTAATTCACACAGTAATCTGCCGCGCAGAGAATCAAGCAGTTTTGCATGTTTATTTTCGTATAATATCATATAGAGATGATGAGTCACGGTTATCACTGCGATTGATTGACTCAGTCAATAAACGATTGAGTTCAGAAAAATTTTTAGGATTGCTATACAGTACCGTCAGTACATCATAATGCATGCGACAAAATTTTCTCAAGTAAAGTACCTAATCATATGTTTTCATAGAACAAGGAGTAGAGTTGGATGTTTTGTAAAGACAGCCAACTTCATTTGTATATAAAGCACATGTGACACCAACAAAAATTATAAAACAAATAAATGCTTTAAGATGTTACGAGACATCTTGTAACCGATTTGTAATGAAATTGCAATACACTCAGGCTAGGCACTGTGACATGCAACGTGTAAAAAATGGTGTATTGCAACACAGGGATTGTGTAGAGAAGTGAAAGCTGCAAAGAAAATATACGGGTTATTTTTTATTATTGCCAACCCTTTGGTCGCAGCGTCCCCATGAACCTAGCTATTTAAATCAGGGGTAATATTTATAAAATAATTGACTAAGGTCAATTGTGGGCATTAGTAAAAATAATTTTATCACGTATTTAATAAACCAGCTACGAAAATTTTTTGCACAAAATGTTTGTTCCCGTATAAGCTCTCTGCATTGGTCCTTTTATAACGTAATATAGTGCAATTTAAACGGCAAAGGCGTTAGCCACGAAACAATTTGTTATTTTATATTTGTACCACGTACTGTTCAACTTTTAGACATTATCAGTGACTACCCTTTCCTTGCAAGAAAAATTTTTGAGCGCATAGTTTTTGCATAAATACGTGTTAAAATCAAAATTGTGCTGCTGTATAAATGTACAGATGATGAAAACTAACTTACGTACAGAGATGAGATAATTCACACGAAAAGAAGATGCCAAGATCTACTACAAGACGTACATAACAATTTTCAAGTAAATTTGAAAAATTGCTGAAAATAAGGAAATTCTTTATTTGTGGCTGTCCCTCAATTTTTTTGAAAATAACTTTTATTAAACATACCTTAAAATAAATTAAGAAAAGACCATTCAGTTGCCTTTTTTAAATTCTTTGCCAATTGTTTGGTTTATTTTGTTTGTACATTACAAAAACAGTAAAATTTGAACTTTGACACGTGATTTTACAAGAACAGTGCTATCTAAAAAAACATTGTATCTGAGGAAAATGTAGCCACAGATAATGTCTACAACTTGAACAATATGTGGAACAAATATAAAATAACAGCTGTTTCAGTCGCCAACCACGAGTCTCAAAAATTGATCATGCAGAAAATAATAATAATAATAATAAGATGTCTTTATTTTTGTAGGAAATTTAAGGTATTATCACATTCTTTTACACTTAACCATTTTACATAATAAAACATTAAGCTTTTTTTTTTAATAAAAAGAAATAAAAAAATGAAACAAAGCTTAACGTCTACTATAAAATTAGAAAGTATCTTATATAAAAGCAACATACATAAAATAAAAATAAGCTGAATAGTGAACTTACATGATTTCTCTTTTTATGTATGTTTTATGTGTATACGTATATGCATAAGCATACACATACACGCATACACAAAACCACATAGACATATGACATATATTTATATATTTACATACGTTTAATTGTACTATTTCTAAAAATAAACTACAAGATAACATCGTTTAGCAAAAATTCTAAAACTGCAATTTAGTTTAAGAATTTTTGAAGGAAATAAAATCATAGCAAATAACTATTTAAACACGGGGAAAAAATACAAAAAAATAATTAATATAAGACATTTTATGTTTGCTACATCTAAAATTATGTCAGTTAACTAAAACTAGACATAAAATAAAATAGTAATGCAACCTTTACTCACACACGCTCATTCACATACCTACATACATTAACAACATATTTAATTAATTAAAAAATAACATGCGCATCAGGAACATCACTACAGTCGCATGAAGTAGAAAGCAAATAAGTTACATGTATTATAAAAGAGGAACCTCCACAATAAATATTGTTTATGTCAAACCCATTTTTCACGTTCATTTAAATATTTATGGCGTGACCAAACGGTTCCGGCATATTTTTTTGGATTCAGTGATTGAAATTGTATATATTACTTCCTGTACCATACGCGTGTTTTCTACGTAATTACTATTGTTATAAAATGAAAATTTTAGATGTCACTAAGAAAGTAACAATATGGAGGGCATCAGTAAAATATAGTTAGAAGCAAAACAACTTTAAAGCTAAATGCTGCATTTAATAGCAGTGCGAGTTTTGTGGGATAGATAAATAAAATTTAACAAATTATAAACAGGCCCAGCTCCACCCCCACTATCAAGACATTCTCTTCCTCTAACACACTAGCCAGAGAATATTAACGGTATGAATCACGTAAAACACATTCAACTACCGTACATGTGGCATCAAGTAATACTCACATTCACAGGCAACCAGGCTCTGACAGGATGCACTATGTTATTGTAAAGGGTTCAAAATAAATTTTTCACAGATGCACATTGTTCATGTAACAGTTCTACTTTTTTTAGAATTCCCACTTTTTAACACATGTATATGTAAAACCTCGCAGTCACTGGCTTGAGTACTGTTTTAGTATGGTAAATTCAACAAATAAGATAACAAACATTTCATGTATCAGAAGAGACGAGTTGTGAGGAAAATTTAACTAAAGAATTATAATTTATTTATTAAAACAACAACAATACTGACGGTACTTTCTTGGAACTGGCATAAAGTGGTCCTGATATTGCTTCATCATATCTTATCATCGTAATACACAAAATTCGGGAGTAGCTTAAGATGGCTTATGGCGATACTGAACTGGCCACATTAAGCCAGCCATGTTGTCAAATAAATCACGCACGATAGCGTTAGGGCGATGGTTTTCAAGCTTTGTCACTTTTGATGGACAGAGTAACTAAGTGATAAATTTCAATTCAAACCGACTGCAGTACAGAAGATTTTACCTTAAATAAATAATAGTAATTCTAATCAAAATAATTTTTGAAAATTTAATTATTACTCACTACGTTTTAGTGCATACTCTTACCAAAGCAACGCTCACGACAAATTAAAATTAGTTATTTAATGAACAGTCTTGAATACTGGCCAGATAACGTTTCAGCTGCCTGCTTCTTTGCATTATAAGAAATTAATGTAAAAATTAATTTGTCGTTGCTCTTTCAAAAGTAATTCAGTTTGAGAAAAATTGATTTTTTTTAAAGTGTGTGTAATTACGTGGTTTTAAGAAAGGAGTAACATTTCTTATTCGCAAAAGCATTTAAGATCTTACTAGTAAGGTATGACGTGTAACGCCTGGTTGTAGGGCTTCAGATTCTGCACTCTAAAAAGAATTTTTGCCTAGCACCAAACTTGATTTTTTTAACAAATAATTTTGAACGTCTCTAGCGGGACATTTGATGTTGATGGTGAAGAAATGAATAGCCTTTTAGCTGAGTTGACACAACTCGCTTCAAACGGAAGTAACACCGGAACGAAAAATAATCCCGAAATTTGACGAGGACATCTGAATTCCAGCAAGACAAAGATAAATTTAATTAAAAATTAATTCCTTTTCTCAGCAGTAATTAACGTATATTTGTATTGTATGGCGTATATTATGTGACGTACACGTGCAAATCAACATTCAGCAAAAAGTTAGAAAACCTTTTAAAAAATCATAGATAAAAAAAATTAAATAATATCCATAAAACAACTTGACCACAACACTTCGCGGTTAAGAAATAACATCCCTGAAAAATAACCCTATTCTCCAATTTTACTGAGAATTTACCATTACAAATTATTTGTTCGTGCAATGAAAAATCTTGGGTTATTTTATATGTATAAGGACACGTAGTTCTTAACCCATTCTTAGGCGTCGGAAGGAAATCAATATATTTGCTTACCAATAACATTTGTGTTATATAAGTTTTCTANTAATTAACGTATATTTGTATTGTATGGCGTATATTATGTGACGTACACGTGCAAATCAACATTCAGCAAAAAGTTAGAAAACCTTTTAAAAAATCATAGATAAAAAAAAATTAAATAATATCCATAAAACAACTTGATCACAACACTTCGCGGTTAAGAAATAACTTCCCTGAAAAATAACCCTATTCTCCAATTTTACTGAGAATTTACCATTACAAATTATTTGTTCGTGCAATGAAAAATCTTGGGTTATTTTATATTAAGGACGCGTAGTTCTTAACCCATTCTTAGGCGTCGGAAGGAAATCAATATATTTGCTTACCAATAATATTTGTGTTATATAAGTTTTCCAATCAACATAAAATAATACAAGTTCTAAAATAATTTATCGCGTAACAACGGAAGAAAAAATTCAGGTTATAAAAATAGAAACCAGGCCAGCAGATATAAAAACTCTTACCTTGCTACTACAGCCAAACCAAGGAAAGTACTGAACGTTCCTCGTTGCTCAATGAAATCAGGAAACCAACGGACGGTTCAATAGAAAGTCTCTCGGAAGTAACTGAGAAGCACGTGTTCATTTTCCAGTGTGAATGCTCACTGAAGTGAAGAGTCAAGCGCTCCTCAAGATCTAGCTTTACGGTACAACCTATCCAATGAACCATCAGGACATCAACAGGAAAATCAAGTTCCAGCTGAGCTCCAAACAACCGGTCAGTGACACCTGTGAATAACGGCTCAGTCATTAATATTCATTAGTAGTTTAACGGTATTTTATTTTGTCACTTCAAATTCAGAAGGGGAAAAAAAAATTCCCTGCCACTCGGCCGCGACCCTGCTTTGGGATATTCGTCGCGCAGTAGGAAGCTCTTCAGCGCACTGCAGGCGCCATTTTGCTGACGCACTATGACCTAACTCAATTGCCCAGTACGTCGCTGGAGCCGTGCTGTCTCCAGCAGGGAAAGATAAAACCGGTTCCAGAGCTCCATGGTCGTCGGACAACGACCCTTCCACACAATATCCCTCGGAGAAAGACACGTTCCACAGTGTCCGCTGTCGCCACCTCCGAAAGCTGTCTGACAGTCCAGAGTCGTTGCTCTCTTAGGACGACAACACGGGCGAAATGTTGTGCTCCCAACATGCTGTCTGTTAAAGCGACTCACCTCGTTGACGAGTGTTCTAGAGATGAGCCATCTCCGCCACGCCTCCAAGAATTCACTTCATCATTTTTGGTCCAACAAGTGGGAGATCCCTTTGATGAGAGCACCTCGTATTGTTACTTCCCTCTGACTTCAGTTGGCTAAGCAGAACTGACGCTATCTCTCCTATCCTTTGTTTCCGCTTAGTAGTCACCCGTCTGTAAACACTTAGTCTCTTGAATACACATATACTGGTTATCTGACTGGTTCTACTGGGCCGTTATCTGCTATCCCCTCCCTCCAAGCCATCATTGCGTAGTGGCAAGCTCAGATCGTGCTCCAATTGCCACTTCTTGTTGACAAAATGGGTCACTTGACTGATTTTGTCTGCAAAATCGACGGCGTATTTTTGTAATTTACATTTTGTCAGTTTCGAAGATTACAAATTACCAAATTCGCCGCCACGGTAGTTTTACCAACTTTATATGTAAAATACACATACAATGGAAGATATTAATAAACTAAAACATTCTAAAACTCGGAATAGATATCTATTAATCAAGATGTCTAAATATTCATGACATTTGTATTTTTTTATAATCTAATTGCTTTTTGTAACATCTGAACGTCGTTATTGTTTTATTCTAATGATATTAAACGTTAAACAGTGCTCTAGACATACTTTTAAGAATAAATAAAAATAATTTTTAAGAACTCCCAGTTTTTTGTTTTCATATTTATCTTTCACATTTATATGGTATCAGCGAAGTCGTGTACATCAATCCTGCATGCTAAAAAGTTGCATGTCTAGGTGTTTCAATTGATACCTTACAAAATTCAAAACGCAAGTTACAAGAAACGAAAACCAACTAACTATAACATAGTCTCAGCATCACGATACCTGTCTCAGCCTGGTAGTTCCTCAACCCGCAGTACGCATTTTAGCCAAGAAGTTGTCAGCGGTCTTGGCCAGCAGAAGCCGCTCACCTCCGGGAGCGAAGGAACAAACTTCACTTCTCGGCACTTGCTTTAAGACAGAAGTAGTGGAGTATCCACCGTCACATACGTTTCTAATTTCTGAGCTTGGTGCGGCATCTTTGTGTGATGCGATGTCCTGTTTGATGACGTGCTTTGTGACTTTCCGATATTTCATGTTCCGAAGGTTTTGAGATTCATTCATATCTGCCATGTTTCGAGTTTTTTGACGTTTACTGGCTAAACGGGCTCAGTTCCTAAGGCCAGGCGAATTTTGCGCCGCTTTGGAGGGTGGAGGGAGAGAGAGAGAGAAAGAGAGAGAGAGAGAGAGTTTTAAGATAATGTCAGGGCAACATTCTAGGTTAAAATGGGACGAGTAAAAAACTAAACTCAATAATTAATAAATAATTTATAATTTTTATTTCGTATCCAGTGGTTAACCAAGAATGTAGTCTGATGAGTACAGGATAATTATACGCACATATTTGAACAAATGTAGGGGTGGATAGCAATTCACCCAAAAGAAACATCTCTATTTCAATCAGATATAATTCAGGACATGGCATTCCAAATGCGGGTTTGGTATTCTTCGTGCTACAATATGACCAAACACTCTTGGTTTCAATAAAACGAAATAAGACGATTCCATGAATTTTATCTCTATTTTGTACAGATCGAGTTAACATATTGCATAAAACTTATTATAACGTAAAACTTTTTTACTGATTTTTAAGATACTGTGTCGTGTGTGGTTGTCGTGGTGAACACGAATGAAGGTGATTGCGGCTGTGTAAGAGAAAGTTGACTGAAGTTCTGGCTTGGATTCTAAAACACTGGATATTATTTTTAGATTTAAGGTCTTGCCACTTCTTACAAGCATAGAATAAAATATGCTCACGGTACTGTCACAGTGATTGTCCCAAAACAGTAAAATGTTGATTGAAATAATTCGTTGTTCCATTGCTGTATGCGTTTTCTGTTAGCCGGGAATATTCGAGAACTGTTTTAATGTTCTTTTGTTTTTGTTTTCGTACAAATGTGGCCTGCTTGCTTAGGTTGTATTTGAATGGAAGTACATTCGTCAGAATCTCTGCAATTTACTAATGACTTCTGTTCGCGTGTTAATTTGTTAGCGAACGTTTAGAACGTTTGCAGGTAGGCAGCACATATTTCACTGGGGTAAAAAACTAGTATAAAACAGGGGCATACGTAATAATGCGTCTAGAAGTAACCTACAGTGTATCACGTGTTGCCCACTCACAGGTATCCAGGTGTTCCACTTATTTAGTCATACAATGTTGTAAGTTCATTGCAGACAAGACGTTTTAAATACGAAAATAGAGTTGATATTGTTAGTTGAAATAGTTAACCTGATTAACAAGCCAGTGTTAGAAAACAACTGTGCCTCTGCGTCATGAGATTTATACAGCAAACAAGGATGGCAACCTCCATTATTCTCATGAAAAAAATCTGTACAACGACATATTTTGCAATGGTTGCACATATCTGTAGAGTGCGCACCCGGACTCCCGCAGTGTACCATCTTAAATACCTTAAGCAATGTTCGCGATTAACTCATTATTCAGTTTCAACTGTATAAACCACTTCATACCAAACCCACGCGTGCGTGTGCATGTGTGCGTGTGGTTTTCCTCACAACACACGCTGATAAATAAAGTCACTGTTCGTGTAAAGAGCAGAGCAGACTTGGCCGACTTTTCGCAGAGGTCCCCTGTTTCGTAAGATTGGTGCCAATAGTTCCGTATATTACCGGCGTATAGGCATAATAGAAACCAGGATACTTTTACGTGTGTTCCAATAATAAACTATGTTAATTATAGTACCTGTTTTACAAAAAAAATTTGCTACAAAGTTAGTTTGGAAATATGCCGTAAGGAGGCATTAAGCTATTAATGTATTGGGGGAAATTAAAACATAAATATTAATATTTTAAAATAATTTATTTAATAAATTTCTGCCATATTAACATATCTGCTGTACAATTAAAATATCCATAATGTCTAGTTTGTTGCCAAGAATTTACTTTCGATACTTGGTATTAAATAACGAACGGTCCAGTGTGGTCATAAACTGAGCTGCCAACAAAACATCGAACCGGTAAAGCGGATAATCTGCTCACGTGCGAACATTTGAATGTTCTGTTCGTTTTATTTGCTCGACGTGATCGACATAAATGTGAACCAGATTTAAATTAATTGCATCGTGTATAGGAGTAACCCCTGTGGGGCCACAAATAGTCTTGCAGTTAAGTGGGATCGTTCCTACAGGCCAAGCTTTCATATAGAGACCTTGGACATAACGTTAACTTGTGCAAGAGTTACACAGCAATCAGCATGAAGGCACCGGTGATGTTGAGCAGGACATTATTACTGGTCCATTTATGGCTGGTCCTGCTATCTGTGGCATTGCTTCTGTGAAATTCCATTTACTCCCCGCAACAACCGATTATGATGTAGTAAAATGGAAACGTGAGCAAGTTAATCACTCAGACTTGGTAATACGGAAGCACTGGCATATCGGAGACGTCATATCCTCCGACGTGTGGTGAAGTCAGATCGTAAGAATACTTCGCAAACGACGGTAAGAGACTTTCGACCGGCATCGTGAAGTTATGTAAGTTATGATACCATCCGCGGAGAGATGCTTATACGCGTACTCCATGGACGAGCTGCATACCATAAGCATACAGCGCGTAACGACGCTCGTAGTTTACAGTAGTGCAAAGCACATCGCCGTTGGAGAAGATAACAATGGTAGACGATCCTTTAGAGTGACGAATCACGTTTTGTGTTGTAATCAGATGGATGAGGGTAGATGGGACAAATGCCTGGCGAGTGTGGCCTGTAGGACTATATTGTTCTTAATGCGACCTTTGGACGAGATGAAATAATCGTACAATCATTCGTTTTTTGCTGTGGTTTTGGTCCACCGGTTTTAGTGCCTGGTCATATGAATGCTAAGGCCTGCGAAAAGTTTTTGAACAGTTCAGCGTTACCAGCTCTGTGGCAACAACTTGGAACTAATCCATTTAATAGTAAGCGTGACAATCGCCTGTCCATAAAGAAAGGTTATAACAGAGTCGGGTTGAGAGCCCAGCTTCATTTGACACCTTTGATATCAGTTGGTGCGCACCGATTGGAAGCCGGACCATAGACCACCCATAAAACACGACATAATACATTTAATTGTGCCCGCTTACGAAATAAATCATTAAATCCTCCATCATCCAATATCTGTAGTGTATTCTTATACTCGTGTCCAAACACAGTCATACTTCATTTTGTACTCGTAAAAATCTCACGTTTCATTTATGCTAACGCGTTTACTCAGTTAACATGAACTGTATGTGGACATTTCGAAGCTGTGTATTACTCTGCTACTTAAAAGGAAAAAAACCACACATAATTGTTGAGGTTTTAAAATTTTCATTTAAGCAATTCCTTGAGTCTGTCGTTTTTTAATGTAAAATGTCAGTTATAAACAGCCATGTCTTAAAACACCAATCACTTGGATTACGCATTTAACACTCTTATCAAGGCGTAGAAGCCTGTGCACAAAACGACTTTATAACGAAAGTAATACATTTTACTGTATAACTACTAACTTTTTAAAAAATAAAATACGGTTTTGTACATTTTATATATTTACAAAATTGACTTAATAGTAGTCGCTGTGTCACTAAGAAAAGAGCATTTTGCAAATTTATTCTGTGATCCAAATATTCTTATTCATTTATACATATGTATCTGTTACTTTAGTCCTCCACGGACGTGTCAAGTAGAAAACTTATTGCTACATTAATTAATTAATCTATTATACATAAATGTAGTATTAATAACAATATATTTGCAAATCTTCTTAATAGTTTCTTTCCTTAACTGCGATAACATTCGTGATAACTTCGAACCATAAATCATCACAGCTTAGACAATGATCCGCCCTATTTTTCTCTATCGGCTACGTTAATCCCACTAAGATTTGTATGAAATATTGTATAATCTTAACCCATCACATCGATCCTTCGCCTCAATTGTAACAGCTGTGTGTGGGCTGCAGAAGGCATCCTATTAAAATGTAAAGGCAGAAAATGTAATAATAATACATTTTCTATAACACAGTCATGAAATAAATGTAGTCTACAATGGAAATTTAGCAGTTTTCTGCTAGGCACGCACTGCTAAATTTCTAGATTAATGCGCTATGAGCATGCTCTTGAGCAGGGGTGTCAAACTCAAACTGGTGTGTGGGCCATACATTTTAATCGAAATAGAATAAAGGGCTGCATATCGAGAAAGAAAAAAATGTTGGAGTTTGTAGTGTTAAAATATTATTATATCTTAACCTTACACATGTGAATGTTTTACAAAAATAATAAATGCAATGAAAAAAATCCAGAAAACAGGCACTATGAAATCACGTAATTAGGAAAGCATACACCGATATAAAAAGTACTACTGGAAGTCTGGCATATCTACTTGACCACCAAATGTTCAAAATTTGGTGAAATATCTTGACTTCAAAACACTCTCAAAATACTGTATGTTTGTCTGTTTACTGACTTATTACTTTGGATTTGCTCAACTTTAGGAGGGAGAAAAACCTGTTTACAAATAAAANTGTTTGTCTGTTTACTGACTTATTACTTTGGATTTGCTCAACTTTAGGAGGGAGAAAAACCTGTTTACAAATAAAACTTTTAAAATTCATTGAACTGAGTGATTTATTTCCTGTTGTACACGTATAACCTCAAAATGGCTACACCGCGCGCCATTTTTACGTTTAATTTACGAACACTCTGAACTCGGCCTGCACTCCACTTTTTTTCCTCGAAATAAGCTGGGGGCCACACAAATATGAGCCAGGGGGCCGCGAGTTTAACATACCTGCTCTAGAGCGTCATGCGTGGAGCTGCGACCACGAATGCGAGCGCTCGATTTTTTAAGATGACCACCTTGTCGATAGTCGTGAGTGCTCAGAGATTTATGCAAACGCCGACTTAAATGTGTCTTGTGTGTGTCTGAACCAGGTGATTTAACACACTAGGCCCTGAAACGTAATTCACAACTACTAGCGTAAAGGTGTCTTATTATTGTTTCCAATGCATTTCAGAAAGTGTGCCTTGGTAAATATCTGCCAAATTCAACGCATGTCAAGGCAGGTTACGTTTTTATTCGTGGGCAGCCACTATTGTCGACATTGTGTAGTGGATGATGTAGTTGTTTCTTGCCTGGAGGATCCGGGTTCGATTCCCGGCACCGAATCTTGGGATTTTCCAAGTGTTGAATGGTTAATGGTACACACTACCCTTAAATAGGTAAAAACATAGACACGGCGATAATTTAAAGAATGTTTAACAGACGTGTGAAGAAATGCTGATTTGCAATAAAAACGTGTCTGTAGATACCAGAATGATTATCACAGTAAATGTTTTATCTCTGATAAGATACAATTTTTATTCGCAATCATTTACTACATGACAGCATTTGGTATCATAAGTCTGNATGTTTTATCTCTGATAAGATACAATTTTTATTCGCAATCATTTACTACATGACAGCATTTGGTATCATAAGTCTGCCTACACCTATCTGAATTTGATATATTTATAAATACTGCACCACGAAAGAAAATAACGGGGGAAAACCGGGTATGCGTGTTGTTTATCTCTAATGAGTCCAGACTGCACCATTAGGACTACCATGCTAGCTGATAACGTCAGTCAGTATGCGTAAAAATATTAGAATGTGGTGTGTATTGTAAACGGAAAATNACTACCATGCTAGCTGATAACGTCAGTCAGTATGCGTAAAAATATTAGAATGTGGTGTGTATTGTAAACGGAAAATTGATATTAAATTGTATTGCTACAAAAAATTTTGCTCCACTGCATGGTCAAGCACAATGTTCACATTAAAATCACATAAAAATCTTCTGTCACTGCCGCAGGTTGTTTTTTTTTCAACGATTCGATTGTCACGTATGGATTACGGAGCGAAGGGTTGTGTCCCGTACCGACCTACGAAGGCCAAACTGGCTGAAAATATTAATATGGACTTTCGTTCTTTTCATGCGAGCAGTTTTCGCTTGCCAGAGTCAAATACTGTATCCTACACACATGTGCCTGTGACTGGAATAAGTCTACGGGCGATTTTAGATATTGTTTAGCTGTGCAGGCCTGCCCTCGTGATGAATGCACTATTGCGCAAGTCACACTTCTTGTAGTTTTAAGCGCTTTAATAACACGACATCTCGGTGCCTGTTTGCGTAACTAACCATAAAGAAGATAAATTGTAGTTTTCAAAAAGAAAGCCATAAACGCGAAGGATTTCTGAGCAAGATATGTCTGAGGTGTAGTCAGTTTTTTAATAGCAGAATACCNAAGAAAGCCATAAACGCGAAGGATTTCTGAGCAAGATATGTCTGAGGTGTAGTCAGTTTTTTAATAGCAGAATACCACATGTGTGTATTCTTACGTTTGTGAAATCTGAAGTTTGACGGGGCACACACAGATATCGTAGGTTTCAAGAGGGTTTGAGCACACGCAACTTCGTTTACACTGAATAACCTAAATATCGCACCAAATATGAACATCCTAGTAAGCACAGTATCAAGTAAATCACTCCGAAACAGAACTAAAGCCGTTTTGCTTAAAACGACAAATAAAATCATGTATCTCACTAGTTGTACTAGAATAAATTTTCCAGCTGTAAGTTTAGAAATTTCCCACAAGCAGGAAAACGTAAATCCAAAATGATATGATAAAACCATACATGTTTATTAATACATAATTGCGGATCTGGCTTCCTTTTGGTCAGTTTGGTCGTTATTCGGTTATAAATAAAGCAATTTACGATAGTGTTACTTTTAAAAATACAAGTTTTTGGAAGAAACTTGTATAAACCCCCATGCAGAAAGAAATGAAAGAAGAAAAAGTGGATGTGGCGAGATAGAAATACACACAGAAAATAAGTAATCAAAATCACCAAAACCACTAACCAAACCACGTAATTATTGCACCAGTTCACACAAAAGACAACATCTAGATCACTACTAGGTGAAATGTACAGGACGTTTGGCCTGTTCTGTAAAATTGTATTCATCACTCTTGTACATACTTCGAGGAACCAGAGTTGCGACTCCAACTTGTGGTTCTGAGAAGTTCTAACTTGCAAATAAGTTTTATAATGTGTCAATGGAGAAAAGTTTAATCAGAATGAGGTAACAGCTGAAATAATTAGTATCCTCTTTTTCAACCAACGTCACCCAAGAAAAGATTGTTAATTTAACTGTCACGTAAAGAGGAATATTTAATGTTCATAATGGGAAAGTGTTTTTGTACCTATATAAACACGCATAATTATGTTTGGATGTTATCAATTATGCCGGCAAAAAACTAATATATTTGAAGTGTTCGCAACGTATTTAGAAATCAAAGTTCTCTAAAACGGAATTGTGAACGAGCCTTCGGGCAGCCTCTGAAAATTCGTCCATCGCATCGCGAGGAATTGCAAGCACTCAGCACGCCGCTTTATAANGAGCCTTCGGGCAGCCTCTGAAAATTCGTCCATCGCATCGCGAGGAATTGCAAGCACTCAGCACGCCGCTTTATAAATGGCGATTAATGCCTTGCCTGTGTCTCTCGCTACGATTTCTCTGGCCAGCCAGACTATTAACCAAGATGCCCACCAACCGGCTTCCAAGGGTTCGTTAACCAACTGTCGCAGAACCGGTATGTTTGGTTTTGTTCTGCATGGCAATTTAAAAAAGGAAACACGTATATGTTTTGTTATAAATTGTATTGTATTAACATGGTAGGGATGAAATTAATTTTTAGTACGGATTTTCCTGGTTATTAGAATTCAAATAAATCTCTCAGTTTTTATTTTTTANAGGGATGAAATTAATTTTTAGTACGGATTTTCCTGGTTATTAGAATTCAAATAAATCTCTCAGTTTTTATTTTTTATTCACAGCGCACTGTAAAACTGCTGAAAATTATTTCGCAACAAACAAATCTAGTTGTTCAATCAGAGGTACATTTAGAGCAAATCATAATACTAAAGTGTTATTAAACTTTTTCCGCACTTCCTGAATATACGCTGGTGACTGTAGAAGATGAATCTGAATGCAATTGATGAAAATAGTTTTGAAACGCGGTACAACAAAACGAATCATGTAGAGTTGCTTATCGCCTCGAGGACACGCGCAGAGCAGCCATAATGTGCGCGCTGACTCCAAACTTGGTCCCTCAGTCGCTATCGTGGTCGTGCGTGTGTATGTACGTCGAGACTATTGAGATTAGTTTAACGTATAAACAATTCCAGAAATATGCAAAAAAAATATTAAGCTATCGAGAAACGAATCTAACTCAAAAATAGAATAATTTGTGATACCACCGAACGCGACTCTTCTTCTTGGAAAACACTGCCTTGGCCCCGCTTACAGGATAATCTAATTGAATTTCGAGGTACACCGGGCAGTGGTAATGACACAATACTATATGTATATTAATTTATTTATATAGTAATATATGTACTTATATATACGCATGTGTGTGTGTGTCATTATCTGGAAATTCAAGAAGTTTATCCTGCAAGCCGGGTCAAGGCATGGTTTTCCAACAAGAAAAGGTCGGCTGTACCAAAAATTATTCTATTTTCGTGTTGGGTTTGTTTCTTGATGTACTGATCTCAAGGCTTTCGGGAAATCCGGCGACAGAGTATGTTTGTTGTGTTCTTGTTTAATAAAAAAGCATCGAAATAAAAACAACAAAGAGGATCTAATTTTATTTTTGACTTCTACTTTTAAAAACTGAGGACTAATGAAATTTGTAACACGTGACGTCACTTGTGTGTCATTTCAAGAACGTGTATCTTATGGTACTTTCAATGTCGGGTAATGAAGTAAGTTTATTTATGGGCAAGATTCCTTCTCGCGGTACCTGCTTTCCACTCCAGTGGTCTGAGAGTAATTGTAGAAGAGTTTCCATTAAGCTCACTGAGGAGTCGGAGCAACACACTAATTTCGCAATTGTACCAACGCTTTGAATATCAACGTATTTTATTTAAACTAGTATAGTAAGGAAAGCTTAAAAAATCTTTCGGCTGCTCTAAACTAACTATCGTCATTTATAATTTATATATGCGAGTATATATAGTGTGTGATAAAAATAAACTATGCCATTGGGAAAACATTCCTCACATCTGAATGAAGACACTTTTTTTAATGTGGGTCAAGAATTACTTAATTCCCTTGCTTAATCTCCCATTCCGCATATATTGTCAACATTTTATGGAGTATGGTTGTTTGGTTACTTAAGGGTGGAAATGCCATCATGGCTGTAGTGTGTAAAGAACAATAAACCACATACCATAATGTACAAAACGCGATATATATGATGACATTTCACACTAAAACAATCAAGCGCGCACGCCATTTGAAGTAGAGTTGTGACTGCGAAGCTCTGGCGAAGAAATTGTTTATTTCTGGACTTGCACTCCCATAACAAGTTCTACTCCCGCAAGTGTGAGAAATGTTTCCACGAGGTTTTGAAACGTACTTTTGTTACATCCTTAGCCTCTTTCGCAAGTGTACTATAAAGCAAAACTTCAGATGAATGAAGAACGCTATGACGCGTCACGTGAAACCAACAGACTTCCTCTAGTCTTGTTCTACACTTGTTGGTTGCAACAAGAAGTGGACGAGTGGCAGTATTTTTTACGCGTATTTTGTTCTTGCAGTATAGATATTTGTGAGTTGGGGATGCCCTGATTTGTCGTATGACCGAAGCCAGTTGAACTAAGCTGGGACTGGTTCACCAAGCATCACATGCGCGGGTCTTGGAAGGGAGAGGGGCAGTATTAACTACAGATAGTTCGCGGATGACTAGGCACTTTTCGTACCAACCTTTCAAAGAAATATGCTGCCCATATCTACTTATATTACAATGTAAGGGTCCCGCCTGCCTGCATCGTTTTTCTTTTTTCTTTTTTTTTTTTGGGCCGAGAAGAGGGGGAGATATAAGTGTTACACTGGCACGCGCTACAAGAGCGCCATCGCCGCTACGCGCAGGACCCTGAACTGGCGTGTAGTGTTCTCGTAGTGCTGCGTGTACCTATGGGACTTTCAGCGGTGACCCTATGATTTTATGGATCAAACGTTTGTAGTAACGTTCAATACTGTCTCCTATCGTAGTTTTGTTGGTGTCCGGCTACTATGTTTTAAGATACGACAGTCCTTTAAAAGCCGTTTTTAACTACACTGAAGAGCCAAAAAAACTGGTACACCTGCCTAATATCGTGTAGGGCCCCTCCGAGCACGCAGAAGTGCCGCAAGGTGACGTGGCATGGACTCGGCTAATGTCTGAAGGTATGCAGGAGGCAATTCACGCCATGAAACCTGCAGGGCAGTCAACAAATCCAATCGGCGCCAATTTTAGAAAGAGTAGCACGTCTGTCGCGTTTAATGATTCTCGTCAGTCGTCGTTTGTCCCGTTCTTTCACGATCTTTTTCCGGCCGCAGCGATGTCGAAGATGTGATGTTTTACCGGATTCCCGATATTCACGGTACACTCGTGAAATGGTCGTACGCGAACATCCAAATGTTATCGCTACCTCGGAGATGCTATGTCCCATCTCTCGTGCGCCGACTATAACACCACGTTCAAACTCACTTAAATCTTGATAACCTGCCATTGTAGCAGCAGTAACCGATCTAGCTGCCGACCGCATCGCGTTACTCTGATTGGTTCCATACCTCTGTTATTTGCATACGCACGCCTATGCCAGTTTTGTTGGCTCTTCAGTGTATATTGGAGGGATCCAAAATAATATTCACATCACGCGTGGTAACTTTAAGGTACCATTCCGTCCTCGTCTGGGGCATTATGTCATTTTGTAGGTAAACATAATGGGGGCATGTTTAATAGTTTCGTCAAAAAAAACCGGGATTTCAAACAGTCTGCGTCGCAGTTCAAGTGCCAGACAGGCGGGGCCCTTAAACACGAGTTGAGTGGTTACAGTAGCATTGGCAGGGAATTAAGTAAGTAATGACGAGTGTCAGGGCCACTTTATAAATAATTTTTTTTTGTTTCTTGCTTTAAGATANCAGGGAATTAAGTAAGTAATGACGAGTGTCAGGGCCACTTTATAAATAATTTTTTTTTGTTTCTTGCTTTAAGATAAAAATTGGTGTGATATTGTCATATTTAAGTTTCTAACAATTTCGTATTATTATTTCATACACACATACATACGATTTACAAGTTCCATGGCAACATTAATTTTCACACGTGATTAAACCGTACATAGTTGATAGCAAAAAGATACGGTAACTTACTAAACAGAATTTTCAGTAATACACATCTGACGTAAAGTGGTATAAGCACAGGCTTTGCAGGTGAAGCACAAGGGTCTGATGCAGACGCCTATCTGGATCCGCCCACCTCGCGCGGCGATTAAACGTTCGCAAGTACACTGCAGTTCGAAACCTCGTGGGCATCGCCCTCATACGCAGCAGTTATATCATTTTATTCGGCTGCCAAGCTACTTCAACTTTTTATCTAGCATGACGTTCCATTAACCGTCTGCTTATCTCTGGGTTGTTGATCTGTCTAGTATAGTCACAGACAGTTATTTCACATTGTCTTGCATTACGACTTAAATTTTATTCGATTTTTTCAGGATTCACTTCTTAGGCAAACCGTTCGCAGTGAAACCAGGCGAATCGCATGCGTATATGATGACATGTTGTTAAAATATATAGGCCTTTGTAAATTTTATTAGTGCATGAAAGGTGCACGAACATTTTACAGTGTCTACTTTTCTAGGTAAAATTATATATTGTGCAGGCTGTGAGGAGATAAAATGCTTACAGTATATTTCAAACATTTTTTTTAAGGATATGCTGGAAAACAGCGTTTGTTCACAGCGGTCGTGCTGTCATAAATTTCTCTGTCACAAAATCGTTAAAATCAGAGATGTTAAAGGCTTCAGAAAAGTTGAAAATAACGTACTAAAAGTTCTGCTTTCAAGCTATTCCCTCCGCCTCACCCAAACAAAGCTTGACTATTTAATGTGTTTCGATGCCTATAATTTGTGTGTTCGGGGGAGGCCAGAATGCTTACTATGTAGTAATTTTAAATAGACAAATCAAAATTTTTTATACAATATTAAAGTTTGGAAATTTACACCACTCAGTTGAATAATATCTTTATCGACAACTATTTCTTACTAGGCATTAACAATACACTTATTTTCTCTGTTTTTATTCATTGTAATTATAAATGAAATACTATAATTTATAGATGAAATATAAGCAAAAAAACCAATTTAACCAAAAATGGTATATTGACAAAGGTAAAAAGACTTGTACATAGCATATTTAGGAAACCACCAAACACGTCATAAAAGGAATGATTTTTCAAATGTTTGTTTCTAAAAATGTGACGATACTGCGAATAGACTTTATATAATATTTATCAATTTTTACAAATATTTTTTTTTCAGATTGTCTTCATACAAAATAAGATTTGTGATAAAACTTACAGATCAACACATGTTTATGCGCGGTAAACAGATGGAAAATAATTAATGCTGCCGTTGTTATAGAAGCTGTAGTAATTTTGAGAAGTCCGCCCCTGTTAACTTCTGGAAAATATACCGAGCTAAACTTTTAACACTATATTTAAAATAAAGTTATAGCTCAGTGCTTTAACTAATTGCCACTAATGCCCTCTCACTTACCTCTTTAGGCTAACAATTAAAGATGGTTGTTTGTATGACATAATGTGTCTCATCCGAGACGACTCGAACCAAAGAACCCTCACATCGATAGCCACTGCGAAACCAGCGGTATTGCGAATATGGAGGAATAGAGGGTCAGTAAACCATAAAACACAAGTCATAATTATAAAAATGTTTATATGTGAATTATATTAGTTGCACTTTTCCGCTGCGTGGACGGTGTTTCAAGCTGCACTGTAACCTCAATACATGGTAAAGTTCTAATGTGTTACATGATTGCGATAAGTTTTAAACGCTCTGCAAATTGTATTTGAAACCTTTTTCCATATTGTAAGCCGTTTTAATTTAAACTGTTAAAATGTTGTAACTTTAAAGTTAAAAAATCGTAAAAAAAAAAATTCAAAGCCACGTAAACTGAATAAAAGTGAGGAAACGTATAATGTACATACTGAGTGTGCAAACCACTTACATAACAAACATGGTGAAAAAAACACCAACTCTAAATGATAAATAGTTGGAGTGCTACATATTTTTTCCCAAAAATATACAAAAATCCAATATGGCCGCTTTATTTTTCTAAACGGTGGAAAACCCGACGCAGAATTTTTGGGACTTTTGTTTGGGAACACTCAGGAGATGTAACCTAACACATCTCCGAAGGTTTCGTCTTGTTTATTTTTTTTTTAATGTTTAGGTCAAAATCTAGTTGCGCCGTACTAAAAAAAAAAATTAAATTCTAGGAAGCTACGCTTTATCTCGCACCAAAGGGTGGCAAATTCTATGCGTGCCGCCACCCCTCCATTAACGTACCTGAGAAAGGCTTAGCCGCCCCTGATTACTTGTGTCATCTTGTTAAATCCTAAACGGAATAAATCAGAAATTCCGATGTCTCTTTCAGAAAATCGTGCTTCAGCAAGAACCGACTTGGCTTTGCCCGACAGACCTTGGACACGCTTACAGGCTTGTCCACGCAAACGACTAGACTCTGCTTACTACTAAAAGAAAAAGTAATAAGAAATTGTTTCGTGTTTCGCCAACGTGATAGTATCTTGAAACGATTTGCTGCACGGACCAACTGACGCTATATACATGCAGGACCGTGCGCAAGGGACGGCTTTGGGGAGTTATACCCCGTCTATGGAGTTGCGAGAAATAAAACTAAACTAAACAGCATCTTAAAAATTATAAATAAACTGTGCCACTCTCAGTTTTAATTATCGTCTTAAAAGTGGCGCTATTTAGCTGCCTCTTGAACATCTTTTATAACCGGGCAGTGGCAGTTAATTCCGTTCATTGTGAAACTGAAGGCTTTGACTCTACGAAAACAACCACCTCACATTTCCAAATCTTGTACATGGAACTGTCTATACTGAATTCGCGGTTCTGAAACCCTGCTAAAGTTTTACCTGCATAATATTCCTCCACCACATTCAAGCGAACCTTGAAAAATTACACCAAAAGGACGACGCACCACATTCGTCATTTGAGCGCACTCAGTTTAACAAAATTTTGCGTGAGAACTATTTCTTCCTCGGAATTACCAACATACGTATTTTCTCTATGTTTTGTTTATATCATTACGAATTAAAAATGATAATGTATGGATTAAATATAAGTACAAGTTCTATTTAACCAAAAAAAAAAAAACTTTTACGAGAGGTCATGGTACATAAACTGACGATGAACACGTTGTTAATATTGAAGTTCGCAAGTTTATGTAAGCCAATATAGAAAAATTAAGATAGGGCAATGCTAAATAACAGTCTCCACCTACTTTGCGCGGAAATAGTTTCACAGAACGATACATTCCTTCAGCGTGATATGTTACGCCGCAGCAAAATGTGCGAATTTATGGCGTAAGAAATAGATTGACGGTATTGCATCACGCTGGTGAAATATTTGCTTACAAAGTTATTGAAATATATTATCTGGTGTTACGCTTTCTTAGTTTTTTCTATATTCGCTTCCAAAAACTTGTACATTTTTATTAATGCTTCTGGTGTTTGTTTGTGCACCACGCCCTCTTAACAAAAGTATTTAAGGAAACAAGCAAACACGGTATACTTGAAGTGATTTTTTCAAAGGTTTTATTCTAAAAGTGTGAATACATCTGGANCCGTGGAAATCGGTTCGTGCGTTCTGGAGTTATAGCGTCACGAAGGAAAACCCGACTTATTTTTATATAGTAGATTAATTATAGATGAAATGTTATAATTTATTGGTGGAATATTAAGAAAAGTTCAATTTAACCAAAAATAAGGTACTTTTGTTTTAAAACAAGTATAAAACACTTGTTTAACATAACATACTTAGGAGGTGATTTTTCAAAGGTTTGTTTCAAAAAGTGTGAATAAAACGCGAAAATACTATAAAAGTGTTGTGCGCGTCTTTACATTGTACTACTTTGAACATCGCGTACTAAATTTGTTTCCTTTATTGATTTATTTTTTTAACTGTAATGATGCAATATTGGAATTCCACAGTTCAGATTAAGCGTAATTTCGAGTAAAATAAATAACTTGAAAAGATTGACTCAGTCTCTTTTTATGAAAACGAAATTAATTTACGAAAGCGCAAGGAGTTTTTAACACGGAACATGCGTTGTATCTCTTTGAAAATCCCTTTGGTCATCAGAATTTCAGTAAAACTACGTGCACGGCTAGCGGGAGAACGGTGATCTAAACTGAAGAGACTAGTTTATTGCATTTAAAAAAAAAACAAAAAAAAAACTTACAAAATACAGCTAATGGAAAAAGTAAGCGCAATTAATGCAAAGATCATTCACTTCAATATACAGGCTGGACTGCCTTATGCACTATGTGAAGATCTTAAGTGTCCGACTACATAATGAACTATAAAATATGGCGTGGAGCCACAAAATCTCTTCATGTACTGCAGAAAAACTAGCCAACATTATAACTCAATACGCCCTGTTCGCGTATCATCAAAAGGGCCTCTGTACACTTCTTGCTTGACGTACGAGTTGGCCAACTTCTTCTTGAAGAATTTTCCTCACACGTATCCCTCGAAGTCACTCAACTATAACAGCAGCTAAAGAAAATCCAAAAACCGGCATTAGCAATGTAATAGTTCAGCCTAGTTCATTCTCGAATGATAACGGCCACAAAAAAAAGAAACGCCTGTTCTACAAAGAGAAATGCGAGCGACGAACAAATTAAAAAAAAAAAANATAACGGCCACAAAAAAAAGAAACGCCTGTTCTACAAAGAGAAATGCGAGCGACGAACAAATTAAAAAAAAAAAACAATATGTTACTGACATAATTAATGAGTCTACATTCCTCCATATGGGTGCAAATAATTTTTAATGAAGAATGAAGTTCTTAAAGGCGTAGATGGTAGGTAGGCCGCGACGTCTCGTTGACAGCAATATCGTTAGAGATGGAACCAGAAACGAGTGCCACAATAGGGAGACAATTACAAATATGCACGTGCCCACAGAAAACCTCGAGCAATTAACTGCATTGTGGTGGTAGGATCCGGAGCATTAACTTCGGCGGAAATCGGTTCAATATTTTGAATGGTACAATTTGCTAACCTTAAATATTTACAGAGCCGTCATTTTGAAAATAATNGGAAATCGGTTCAATATTTTGAATGGTACAATTTGCTAACCTTAAATATTTACAGAGCCGTCATTTTGAAAATAATTTTCTGACCAACTTAAGACATGTAAGTTTACATCGCCTACCATAGCGCTACTTGTGTGAATGATTTGGTGTAAATCGACTTATTAGTCCCTGAGATATGGCGTAGAAACTGAATTTTCTTATTTGGTGCTATCTTTAAAAAAATTGTCTAAAAAGAGGTTCTATTTTTGATGCTTATAATAGATGCTGTCAGCATACAATGTTTAGTTGAATTTGGTTAAATTATTTTTAATAAATTACAAACTTGTCAAAATAATTAAATGGCCACAACTTTAAAAATCAATGTCTGGCACCACTTTAATGATCTCAGTTTACAGGGCCTTCTGTAGCACTAATAGTGTGAAAAATTTGGTGTAAATTAGTTGAATTATTCCATAAATTNCTCAGTTTACAGGGCCTTCTGTAGCACTAATAGTGTGAAAAATTTGGTGTAAATTAGTTGAATTATTCCATAAATATGGCTAAATGTTCAATTTTCTCACCTGGCACTATTTTTCAAAAAGGCCTGCGGAAGAGGAGAATTGTATGCATAATTTATGGTTGTATTTAACACTCTTAGTGTACAAAGGTGGTTGAATATTGTTTAGTAGTTTAATAGATACAACACATAACATAAATTGTTTATATTAACGCAATTCCGCTTCTAAAACACGTTATTTTACATACCCTACTGTAGCACTACTTGCGTGTAAAATTTGGTGGGGATCAGTTCATTAGTCTTCGAGATATGGATTAAAACTTCTATTTTTTTATGTCGTGATCATCATAAATGGAGGAGAAAAAGGCAATTTCCTTAGCACATACGATGTTTGTCATAGATACTGCCAGTATACTGAGTTAAGTTAAAATCGGTTACATAG